>JARFIW010000207.1:0-68645 GCA_036346225.1 Platerodrilus igneus
AAGTTATTGTTCGAAAATTTTCACATCTATCCGCGCCTCTCTTTTTTGGTATAGTGACTATGATGTCACGTTTGAAATCATTGGGTATCTCGCCTGTCTCATACATATAGCTTGCAAGTTGGAAGAGACGTTCTGTTATTGCTTGTCCGGCGACTTTTAGAGTTTCTGCTTGCGCCTTATCTGTACCCGGCGTCTTACCATTTAATGCTAATTCAAACTCATCTCTAAGTAAAGGAGATCCAATGTCATTATTTTCATTGCCTGATTCCTTTCTAATGCTGTTAGTTGCTCTCCTGCATATACATTCTCTATATATTCTTGCTATCTAAGCACTTTCTCTGCATTTTCTATAATGACGTTTCTTCCCACCTCCCTTATATCTTTGTTATACTTTTTATATTACTAAAATTCATTCTAATTAGTTTGTATGCTTCGTTTCTCTTTCCTATTTCCTTCTTAATTGGTACCTCTTTACACTTTTCGTCAATCTATTGTTCTTTAGCTTTCCTGCAATTGCAAATAATTTTCAATTTTATGGCTTTGTATCTCTGTTTTCCTGATTCGTCTGATTTAATTTTGTATTTTCGTCTCTCTTCTATTAAATACAGAATATCCTCTGTTATCGATGGTTCCTTATTTTCTTTTTGTATATACCCCAGAATATCTCTGACAGCCATATCTAAGCTGGATTTAATGTTATTCGATTCTGTTTCTACTTCTTTGATATTACTAATTTTCCCGATATCTCTCACCAATTCATTTGACTTTTTTTCATATCTTTTGTGGATATATTTATCTTTTAGTTTCTCAAAGTCAAAATGCCTTTTTCCGTTTTTCTTTTCAAATTTTTAAGTTTAAGAGCGGCCTTCATAGTTACGATTTTGTGGTCAGTGTCTATATCTGCATCTGGATAGCTTCTACAATTCTTTACTTGATTCCTAAACCGTTGTCTAACAAGTATGTAATTTATTTGATAGCTTCCTATATCTCCAGGCATCTTGCACGTATATTGTCTTCTAGCTTGATGTTGAAATAATCGTTTGTGATGATTAAATTGTTCTTGTCGCAAAACTCTACCAGCCTATTTCCAATGTCGTTTCTAGTGCCTAAATCAAATAGTCCTACTACCGCTCATTCCCTACCCTCACCTACCACTGCATTAAAATCCCTCGTACTTATTAAATTTTTATGTCCTTTTACGTATCTTAGTATGCCTTCGATAACTTTGTTGTTCCTTCTACCTCTACGTTACAGTAACTAGAGGTGGACATGTATACTTGTATTATTACTGTGTTTACCAGTTTAGATTTTAATCTAACCATGAGTGCTCTTTCGTTTTCTTGCAAGTAATTTTCTAAACAGTGTTTTATCATTCTTCGCATAACTATCCCCACACCGGAAATCTTTCTCTGGTCTTGTATGAATTCCCCTGAAGTCTTTACTCCAAAAATCCCCCTCCTCTGATCTCCGAACTTCGCTGATCCCTACTACCTCTAGTGTTAACCTATCCATTTCAATTTTTAAGTTCTCTAGCTTACCTACTTGCCTCATACTTTTGACATTCCACACTCCGGCTCGAAGAATGTTCACGGATCTTTTTCTATACTTTCGGATCACATCCCCCGAAATAGTCTTCTCCCGGAGATCCGAATGGGATACTATTTTAACTTCGGAATTTTTTTCACCAGAGGATGCCATCATCTTTAATAAAAATTTAAGTACGTGGTATACTTGCGAAGCAATGAGGTGGTTTCTCGTTGCCTTCTACATAGGAATAGTGTGTCTCAGAATGCCATACCGACCCCTATGGTCTCTGCCAATCTAAGTACCGAAAGAGCTGCTGCCTTCTTTCTGGGACCTGTCTTAGTCTGGTTCCTCAATAATGACCTCACTGATTTAGTTAAACCTATAGTTCGGTTCTTTAGATCACTGAAACTCTGTAACTCTTCTACTTGTTTTAGTAATCTAGAACTTCTTCAAGGTGCAGATCCATTCAGAACAGTTTAACTTTATATTGAAACAAGATTTTTTAAAAATAAAATTATGTATTTCATAATGACGGTTCTTAACCGAAAATCCTTTACTTCAAGTTTCATCACTCAATTTTTGAGGTTACACATTGTGACATTATCCAGCAATGCGCCTTGGAATATGGTGAATAGTTTGAAACGATGAAAAATCATTGTTACATTAAAATGCTTTCTAGGAAGAATTGATACAAAGCAATGGATACTATTGTCGCCAACTTACGTGTCAATGAAATGAATTTGTTGTAAAATGTCTATTATAGCCAAACCTACTACAACCTTGTTCTCAGTCTTGATCTCGAGTCAAGACTGAAGTTACAGTTTGCTAGTTTGCACCGAGACCCAGGTCTTCAGTCTCGGTCTCGACTCTATGATTCTCGGTTTGGTATCGGTCTCGAGTTTTTGGCTTATCTTGAATTATCGTATAGTCAATTAATTAGATGTAGATATTTTGCTCAAGAAAGAGAAAAAGTTTGCCCAATCGATATTCTAAATCCTAAGTAAGTATATGTCAAAATCAATTTTTTACGTTCGCTAGTTAAAATTAATAAGCTTCAGATATACGAAGCTTGCATCGAATCCCATTGGTTTTTTATCGTTTTTTGTTTAGACTAATACGGGTTGAAAGTGTAAAAAAATATGCATACTAGTGTCAATGTCTCAATTTATAAAAATTGATATGTATATATTAGGTGCAGTGCGCAAATTCATAAAAATGATCTATTAGCGCTAATTGAATTGAAAATTTTATTGTACCTTATTAAAGGTTTCTATTTTATCCTCTATAAGGTATACACAACTGATCAAACAAAAAAGGAATTAGAACAGGCACTAAAACAATTTTCAAAGTTGGTATTGTGTCAAACTCAGATTTCCAGGTTATCCTAGTTGAGTTATACATATCAAAAATTTTAGAATTACAGTCATAGTATACTGGTAGCCTGTACTAATTTCCCTTTTTGATCCGCTGGTGCCCGTCAATTGCCCACTGCTACTATAACTTCCTAACACATAGAAGATATAGAAAATTTTTATAACTTTGTAGTGGATTGGTTGGAAGAAAGTATTTTCCCTTTACTCTTTTCGATAACGACGCAAAACAAACATTTTTTGATATTTAAATTAAACATATACATTTCCGAAGAAAGTCACTGAAAGCTAACGTTACTGAAACAACGCAAAGCTCTGTAATGATAATCCTAAAAGAAAAGAAATATAGAACACCTTTCACTATAGACGGTTGGACATCTATTGATTCAATATCCTACTACGGCATAACTACCCATTCTATTGATGATAATTAGCTACTACAATCCTTACTATTAGATGTTATACCTTCAAACAGTTTACATACTCGGAAATAGTGCTAATTTATTTTTAAAACTTTAACACAATTTGAACTTAAGAATTAAATCCTGGGCATCTGTTGGCATCTCATCCGCAGACACAACTTCCATGGACAAGCTTTCAAAGTAATACCTATTTTTGATAAATAAACTTCGTTGTGCCCAGATTCTGAATTTACCTGTCCAAGATGTTATGAAGCTTTTGGTAGTAGGTAAAATTACAATAGAAAATGAGGATGAAAACGATAGTTACGAAGAATTATATACGCAAGAAAATCCTACCACCCTTATTAATAAGCTGCGGATTTTAGTTTATAAATGTACACTTAGTGCTTATTGAGCTGTTCTAAAAGAAAAGCTCTGCTATACTTCAACAAATGAACATCATCCACAGTAGATTAAAACTGCAACCAATAATTCACAACAAAATATCGCGACTTAGACGATATTTTAAACTTTAACGTGCATATCTAACAGGAACTGGATGATCATACTTTCGTTGGACATTGTGACGCAAATTATTACATTTTTATGTGGTAGTAAAAACATCAAGAAGTGTATCCAATTCTACCTGCAGCAGTTTGAAATTTATTTTTGTTGACTGCAGCATGTGTCCCTCCTGAACGTATGATTTTAAATACTGCTGTAATAATACGTAACCAAAGAAATAGACTTGATTTAGTATGTACCCGGTCACAATTGTGCTTAAATTCATGTTAATGTGAGGCTTGAGTGAAAAGCTTAAGAAAATGCTGAAGGCTCACCTCAAGACCATTTACGATGCTTAATCATTTAAAGTAAAGACTAATAAATCTTTACTGTTTCTGTACTCTTCAAGTGTGGAGTGTCGTTCTTAAAAAACATACTTTATTCGAATCGTTTTCAATCTCGGGCAGAAAAGCTTATGGCTGAGACAGGCCCGACCCTGGATTATAATTTAGTTGTTCAATATTATATATTTATATTTATATATTTATATTTATATTGCTTTTCTTCGAGTCCCAACATTGGAATTTGCAGGCTTGTTACAGATAATACCTTACCGTTTAAGTCTGAAAGCCCGGGCTAGCGATTTTAATGTAGAGCGTTGGTCGTCTATTCGCATCTACGCGAGGGTACAGGGTGAGTAGTTACATCCAGGGTGTTGAGAGAATAGGATATTAAAATGATCACTAAGGTAGCGTGTAAAAATGTTCAGTTGTAGCGATTTGGGATAAAGTAGAGTACGTTATATTTTTAGTTTTGAGTTCTAAAGTGTATTCGTGAAAGTCCCGTGTTCGAGAATTAGTAGTGATTCTCAACAAGGGGTTGAGAATTTATAAAGGAAGCAGCGCCAATTGGAATAAGTTAGCAGCAATTTCAAAGCAACGCGAATGCATGTATTTCTACCATATTTATAGTTGATAAGTTTGAATCTGCGTTGGTTATAAAGCATTTGCTTATTAAGTAGAGTGTTTGTCTAGAACGTAGACACGCAAATTGACACGTCATTGTGCTTTTGTTTGTTTCCACAACGTAAGATGTGTTGGAGGAAAGCTTGTACATTTTGTTTACAAGATTTTGTGTCGGTTTACTGGGCCCTCGGCGAATAAAACGTTCTCAGCCGCAGACACGTGTTTGGTACCAACGGTTAATTTAGTGGGGTTGGAAGTTTAGATATTATTTACTTTTAAGGCTTCCTTCTGTAATCGCAAGGTTAATGAATTCTTTCTTGTCATTGCGATCTTGCGTTAGTAGAAATTAGATATAGGAGTTGTTAGGCTAAAAATACAAAGCGCGTTTAGTAACTGTTTTGGTTACCTTACCGAAATTAATATTAAGTTTAATTCTAGTGTTAGTTTAGTCGAGAAACATTAGCTGTGCCGTATTTGTTTTTATTTTTGTGTAATCTGTCCTAATTTTGGCTACTGAATTAAAAGTAAATTGAGAGGAAGTCCAGTTTGATTTGGTTGTAGATTTCATGATCCTAAAGAACCGTCGAAGAGAACCCATAAGAAACGTGTTAGCGAACCCCTGAGTCTAGTTCATGGCTTTGCTTGCTACTAAAACTTATATTAGTAACCTTTTAGTATTAATATTATTAATGCTTCTTATAGTACACAGCAAACCTGTTTTATTTCCATTTGAATTAGATATTAATTAGTATATCATTTTTAAGTAACGGTTTCTGTTCTTATAAATTCAGGTATAGAATGAAAAATACCTTTTGTTATATAAGGCAACCACTTGAAGAAACACTGGTCTATATATATATATATATATATATATATATATATATATATATATATATACATTAATAATTAATGGACTGGTCAGTCTTATAGTATAATACACGTGTAAGTTTCTTCTTTGGGGGTGTAGTCCAAATCAAACAACACATTAAATTTTAATTTTTAATCAATCACCTAACGTTTCGGTACGTTTTATTATAACTTTTTCAAAGGTTAAAATGGAAACAGAAAATCCGAAATTTGCAAGAAATACAAAACCTGACGCTAACTAATTACTTTGATCAACTAAATTATAAAAAATTGAATAAAAATTACTGCACGATTCACATAATAAATGTGGGTCAAAAATTAAAAAATTACAACATTGCCTAAAGGGCACGTCATGCCACGATGGCGGTTAAAACAGAAAGACAAAATTGAAAGTGACAATATTAAGTAGGAATGACAGGGGACGTTTCAAAAATGGCATTAGTTACATAACATGAAAAGTAATATTTTAACGTTGTTTGAAAATATCATTACTATATAAAGCAGAGTAGACATTATGAACTCTATCAACATCCATCTTATTATTGATAGGATTATTTTCTCTATTAATGTAAAAAGCCTAGTTTTATAATTGGTTTCGTTGCCCAAAATGATGGTGTCGTCAAACAATGGTGTATGACTGGTTGCAGAAACATGAGAAAACAATGCACATTTAGCGGAGTTTTTTCTGCAATCACTCCTGTGCTGGGTTAAGCGACTCTTGAGCTACTGGCTGGTCTGGCCAATGTAACTATTGTTACAACTGCACGTGATCTTGTAAACAACGTTACTGTTTAACAATTTCGGAGTTCTGTTTCCATTTTAGCCTTTGAAAAAGGTCCAAAAACGTACCGAAACGTTAGGTGATTGATTAAAAATTAAATTTTAATCTGTTGTTTGATTTGGACTACATCCCAAAGAAAAAACTTACATGTGTATTATACTATATATACAGTGCTTCCCAAAAGTAACGGATATATTCGATTAAATGATTATTGACAATTTCTGAGTAAAAAGCACTGACACCTCGATTTTATTTTTAAATTGTCATTTAATTATATAATTTTTAACCCCCCCTTCAACCCCTTAGCGCTAGCATACTTAACTTAAAAATTTTAAATAGCAATGTACCCCTTGTGATACCTCAATTAATAGCATTTTTCATGCACAAATAAAATGTTACAAAAAAATTCTAAATCGGTTGATAAATAACTGTTTTATTCAATAAAAACTTATTCGCTTAAAGTGCCAATTATTGGGTATGCCTTGACAAACAAAACGTTTGTAAAGTGTCAAATAAGTTTAGTTAAAGTATGTTAGTTAAGTGCGTGTTTCTTGTTTAATAATGAGTCAGTTTTATTCAATAAACAAAACTTGAATAAAAAACAAAATCAAACCCAATTTAAATTAAATGTTCAAACTGCTGTCCGTTAGTCGCTAGGCAGTATCCTAATATAGAGACAAACTCTTGTTAAACTTTGTTTACTATTGTACTAGGCCGCCCCCTATAATAAAAGGGAGAAGTATCCGTAATGTTTAAGTTGGTCCAATAGGTAAGAGTCAGTCGGGGTTAAGCGTGCGAGAGAGTGCGGCACGTTATCAAAACGCGTGTCGGTTGTTCGAGAACCCAGTTGATTTGTGAACTTTGCGTTGCCAATAAATTATACATTTATCCGTACGAGTGTGGCAGTGATAGTTGATGCTAATGAAGATCAGTTGGATTGTACTTTACAGATAAGTTATAGTTGTAGTATTGTTTCTTTGTTTGTTTTTTAATGGCAACGCCGCTGGCCACATTGTAGTTACGGTGCGTGCTGCATTTTCTTTATTTAGCTGTGTTTGTTTTTTTTTATTTTGTGACATTGGTTACAATTCATTAAACTACATAAATACATCTACAAGTTATTATTACATATCCACACGTTGTAACAGGTAAAAACTTAAAGGATCACGGAAATACCACATGAGAGGGGTTGCGGCTAGCCTGGGCCAACATCTGCAAGGGCAACCACCCGTTTCCGCACCTCCTGGAATTTCTGAGCTTTCTGAGTGAACCGGTTCACTATCTGAGGGGAATCTAAGCGAATTTCATTCCGAATTCTCTGCTTTAACTCGTTTACGTTTTGAGGCCTATGCAGATACACTTTAGATTTTAAATAACCCCAGAGGTATAATCCAAAGGGGTTAAGTCGGGAGACCTAGCGGTGATTCAATTTGTCCTCGTCTACCAATCCACCTCATAGGAAATACTTGGTCGAAATATTCCCGTACTGGACGTGCATAGTGGGGAGCCGCACCATCTTACTGTAGCCAAATACTGAGATGAGGTGAATCAGGATCTTCTGCATTCGGATGTAGTACCGCTAAAGCCCGAATTAATTGAAATTGGAGAAAATTTAGATACTGTTCTCCATTGAGTGTTTTCTCAAAAGAGTACGGTCCAATAACTTTATTACCCACTATCTCCGTCCAAACATTAATCTTTTGTGGAAATTATGTATTTGCTTCTATCATCCAATGCGGATTTTCACCAGCCCAATAACGGTACCATTTAAATAAAATGTTGCCTCATCAGAAAACATAATATTTCCTTCCAATCCAGGATTTTCATTGCAAAGTTCCATCATTGTCTCACACAAATTGCGCTCGCCTATCAAAATCTTCATCTGATAACTCTTGCACTTTGTAAGGGTGAAACTTTTGCTTACGGAGAAATCTATGAACTGCACTTTTTGATGCATTTAACTGTGAAGCGACTCCCGCAACGCTTGAATGTGGATTTTACTGCACAAATAGCAAGTCATCCAATTCTGAATCTTCATCTAAAGCTGATGGACATCCATTTTTAGATTTATCTCGTACGTGTCCAATATTTCGAACTTTATTTTCAATTCGGCTTATTGTTGATTGCGAGATTGGGGGGAGGTCGGGATGAATTTTATTGAATAAAATTTGAACTTCTTTGTGCGTTCGAATTCTATCTCCAAAGCCAATCATCATTAAAATTTCAATCCTTTCGGCTTCGTTAAGTCTCATTTTTGCTGACTTATTATTAAACAAGCAAAACGCACTTAACTAACGTACTTTCACTAAACTTATTTGACACTTTACAAGCATTTTGTTTGTAAAGGCATACCCGGTAATTGGCACTTTAAGCCAATAAGTTTTTATTGAATAAAACAGTTATTTATCAACCGATTTCGAATTTTTTGTAAAATTTTATTTTTGCATGGAAAATGCTATTAATTGAGGTATCATAAGGGGTACATTGCCATTTAAAATTTTTAAGTAGGGGATGCTAGCGCTTAGAGGTTGAAGGGTGGGGGAGTTAAAAATTATATAATTAAATTACAATTTAAAAATAAAGATCGACATGTCAGAGCTTTTTACTCAGAAATTGTCAATAATCATTTAATCGAATATATCCGTTACTTTTGGGAAGCACTGTATACATATATATATATATATATATATATATATATACACTGTTACGGACCGTCTGAATTTTGGTTAATTAAAAGTATCTTACACGAAACTGCACACCTCTTTAAGTTGGCATTTTTACCGTCGACCGCGGAGAGTCTCGGGCTAAGGTCATACGAAAAAATGACAAAAAGTAAAAAGTAGCGGCATAACTATAGCCAAAGTTTCTGAGTGGTAAATAAAAAAATACGTAAAAAGATTGCGAGCAACCGGACCAAACCACTCAGTTGTTATATTTTTAAAAATTAAGGCTTACCGGTCTCGGTCACGGTCACGGTCTCGGTCTAGGTCTCGGTTTCGGTCTCGGGCTCGGACTCGGCCTCGCACTCGGGCTCGGTCTCGGATTTCTCGGTCTCTTTCATCACTAAGTCTAATGAAGTGTTTATGTTATGAAATGTATTTACCTCATTTATCATGTATTCCGCAGCAATGCAGTATAAAGCCAACTGCGCTAGAAGCAAAAACCCCATTACCACAGATGGCATCGTTTTAGTAAGGTTGTCACTGAAACATAATATTAGAAAATTATTTATCAGGCACAAATAGAGTCTCCTGCATTATTGCACGTAGTTGCTCTAAACTGAGAACTGTAGTTCAGAAGTTCATCTACAATGTTTCAATTGAGTAAGCTAAAGTTATTATTTTCCTAGATTACAAGATTTTGGTTCTGCGGTCACGTTCAAAGTTGTGTATAAAATAGCTACCATTTTCCAAAACGCGCAGTTGAACACTGCGTATGAAAGAGCTGCGGCGACTTGTCATCATTTACGAGTGCGGGAAAGAAAAAATCAAGTTGGTTTTCAGAATCTATTACGGGGCTTTATAAAATACCTAATATATAGAGACAACTCGATAATCCAACTAGAACATAAATTTTGGTGTCGAATTCGCCATAGGTCTACTTTTTTATAATTTGTAAGTAACGTTACTAGAATTTATTAAAGTTCTGTTAAAATTGAGTGGCGAACGCAGTTGAGCAATGTCGAAACTTTACAATTAAAATTTGAGAAAACACAATTAGTCCCTAAATGCCAAAATCCGTCGCTTAAAAATGTGGTTCGAATCATTTTCACGCGGCGTTCAAACACACCAGCGTAAAACATTTGACTTTTCGACACGTCCGGCACAATGGCTCAGTGTTTGTGCTTTTTGATAGCAAGCAGGGTCTCAGGTTTGATGCCGAAAACGTTCAATTTTTCTATTGAATTTTCAAAGAATAACTGACGCCATCCATCTTACGAAAGTCGTCGCGATCCGTTTTTCGAATTTTTTGTGCGAAGATCGCGCACGCGTCGGTTTAACATTTGTTAATCATCCGTCATTCGACCTATCGAACATAGGTTAGATAAGTTAGTTTAGATGTGACACTTCCTGTTCATAAGTTGTTGGCGTGTTTGTCCGCCATCTGGGCGGATAGTGTTAATACTTCGTACGAAATTATAGGTTTGTTTTGCATCTACACTATGGTTCACATCTAAGATAGCATAGCAAATTTATTTTGAAAGCTTATAGATGTCAAAATTTATGTTTCCATATTTTACTATAATGAACTACATATATACTTTATGTATGGTATATAGGTCAAATTAATATAACTGAAAATATAAATTTGTACATCATATATACATTTTAAGAACTGAAATAAACAGAACATCTTAATAACATATATTATTGGCTTAATGCATATTATAGGAAGAAGAAAAACTGATTTCAGGTAATATTGACAAATACAACAAAAACAGGCCATTGATATACAAATTAAAAAAGCAAACATTAAAATATATTTTATTCTTATAAGGATTTGAAAATCTATGCCTAGTGGCAATCTTATTTTCACAACCTACCATTATAGTAAAGAACATATCCATAATCCACGATTCGATTAAAAATATTTAACCTATTATTCTACCATTTGTTACAAAAACTAATAAACTCGAATCTCCCCTAAATAAAGTAATGTATAATTTAATTTTTGTTTTATATATGATATGTTTTAAATATAGGCTTTAATTTAAGAAAATTTCTTAAATACTCCAGAAGGTTGACGAACGAACACGCACGAAAGCGTTTAAGACTTGCCTTCAGTACCTGAAACGTCATTTCTGATTTAAAATACACTAATATTATACGACAAAGCGTCTAAAGTATAGTGGGAGGCCTAAAAATTGATTTTGCATTCCATTCCATAAAAATTTCCAATATATGAAGTTTGATTTGTAAGAAAAAGTAATAAAATTATATCAAATTTGACATACGCTTAAACTCACACGAACGCAAATACCTATTCTTTTAACAAGACACCAAACGGCATATCATGCACCAAACATAACTATTTCTTTCCGGAAGAAATTCGAAGGTACGAGGACGTGCGTAAAAACATACCTTAGCACGTAATATTCTTTCTAATTTAAATTAATATTTAAAAGTAGAATAATTTTCTTCGCTAAGACAATAAATAGAAACAAAAATGATAATCGTGGTCTTGTGAATACATATTAACAAAAAGGTATGTGATCGTTAAATAATTAGTCAAGCGAAAAGCGCGAAAACACGTTGGCGAACCCATACACTTAAAGTAGTCCAAATTTATATCCCTACATGTAATTTTTTAGTGCTTCATTCAAATGCATTACATTGGCCAGGAAGCGAGTTCTTTTATCTGAAAAATTTTGAATTTTGCCGAATCTTTGCTGTTCCAAACAAAGTAGGGATCTTTAACCTGCGTGGCAACACTCACACACGGGATTTTCATTTTACCTCTCATCCAAACGAGGGCGTATTTTTGTGAAAAATGCTCGCCTAACATTTTTCAAGCGGATCGTGTCGGGATTCGAACCCAAAACCTTGGGCGTAGTAGTCACACGCATACCAACTACGCCACGGTGCCGCCCCAAATGTATATCGCTATACCGGTAGCCACAGGCGTAAGCGGATATGATGCTGCCAAATCGAAACTGGGTGAAAGGGGTCAGCATGGAAATGGTCTCTGAGGCGAAAGAGTTTTCCGGACGAAAGACCTCTTAGATCGAAAGAGATCCTCCGGCGAAAACAAATCAGTCCCGTAGGGACTGAAAGCCAACTCTATACCTTACTAATAAAATTGAACTGACTATCCTACAATACCTACCTTTCACATATAATATACATTTCAGAACAAATCAGTGGTGTTATCGTTAGATATTGTATAGTGAGGATTGGTGAATAAAGTTCAGTTAAATCTTTCAACATGCTGAAAAAATTCTTAAATTATTTAAAGAAGAACTTTTTGAACTTAGAAACCTTAAAAGGAATTCGTGTTGCTGTACAAGCTTTTTTACTACATTCTTGGCATGATTTCTTGAGGATTCCAACATTTCATAATTCAAACTCAGTACTTGGAACTGTATAATTAATTCTACGCAAAAGCCTAGAAATATTGTATCTGTCGAGGATACTATGAAACACATTATAAATGTTACAATATTTTGCAAATTGAAGTAAGCATCATAGAGATGACCAAAGCTCCCTATATTCCAAACTCCCCAGAGTAACGTTTTCCTGTAGAATGAATTAGCTGACCTATAAAATCCGCAAATAATTGCTGTGCATATAAAGGCTTTTTGAAGCTTTAAATTTACGCTCTGAATAGAGTATATCTTCATTTGTGCAAGTGTAAGGTTTTCAGAATACTGTTGAAATGCACGAGTAGTATGAATAAGACGTTTCAAATTTTCATGGTTGCTTAAAAGAAAGGCCATCTTTCCAAATTGCTGAAAGTTGAGTGATTAAAATAGAAGAACGATGGGAAAATTATGTTATTAATATATCTACTATGCTATTATAATAGTTAACTGTGATACGACTACTAATACAACTAATTAAGTGACCTAAATATAGTTTATTTTGGGACATAGTTACATAGCGGAGAGCAGTTATTGCTTGAGGTAAACTATTACCTGTTCCTCATATTTGATATTTAAAGTATACTACTTAGATTTAGTAATGACGGTATAATAGAGTTTCTACTTTTCCATATACCCTAACCTAGTACTTTAAATATTCCAGTTGCATATTAAAATAAAAGTTCCTAATTTTCACAAGTGTCTAGTACTTAAAGTGCTAGAATGAAATCGGAAAAACATTGCACCTTCAATGATTGTCAAATTCATTATGGTGGTGTTAAAGTTATAAATGATATCATCGTTATTATATGCTCAAAAAGAATGCAGTTTTATTATTCATTAATTTTTATTAATAATGTATAATGTTGAAACCTATATCACTATTGAATCACTATTGAATAAAGAATGTTCGCGTGTTAAATTACGCCGATTCAAAGAATGATTAATTGCCTTCTTTGGTTCAGGTTAATGTGCCATAAAGATAATTCCACATATATTAGATAAAGTAAAACATCAAAAGTAGTTTCAATTTGCAGTATTAATTTATTTCGACCAAAGATAATTTCGAGTTTGTTTTATGAAAAAAGATGCGTCTGTTGGCTACTAGCGAAAATTATTGAAATAGAACACTTGCAAGCTTGAATAGGTACAGGAAACCTATAAAAAGCTAGGTTTCGAATTTAATTAATATTAGTCTAATAAAGTTTGGAATTTTGGCTTAGCTAGTTGGAGAATTTTACTTTTAGGAAGAATTATTCCTGAAATAGAATAAACTTCATATTGAAAAATAAGTTAATTGAGAAACATCCACATCTTGACGAAGTCCAAGAGTATCCAGTAGTCTGTTTAAAATGACTGTATTAAGTCTGGTATAATTGATTATAGTTCCCAAGGTGCCTATAGCCAGAATCATTCCTCAAGTACTAAATGTGCAAATTTTGAAACTATTACCTATGGACACTTTTACTTTTTGAGCAGTTTTAACTTTATAAACCTATTAACGTACCCACAGTCCGTTTTTCTTATTAGTTTTGAGAAATAAGCGAGTAACTTTCTTAACCAACAATGTTTACCATTAAGATATATTTTTGAAAATAATATGGCATTTGCTAAAGAATGTTTGAACGTACCTGTGCTTAAACTTGTAATTGTATAACAGAAGAAAGAGCTCTATGTATGTGTGTTTTCACAACTAATGTGAAGGTAATAGTTTTCAGCCTGGTGTACTGGGATTTCTTCAATGAGTTTTGAGCCAGAATCACTTCAGGTTTTGATATCCTCTTGGTATTTTTTTATCCTAGGAACTCCCGTATTTCAAAATTGGATGTCGTACAAGGTAACTCCCCATTGAAGCCGGCATTTCCCACATGATGGTATTTCGACACCCTTTTTGAACACTTATACTACCGTTGCCACTGAGTTAGGCGGCAACCATTCTAGTTTGTACGGTCGAAGTTTTCGGTAGTTTATCGGAATATATAGTTTTTAGTGAGGCACTTCACCATGTTTCTTTGTGGATTTCCGGCTAGATTTTCTAGGTTGAAACTATACATAACAACAGTATACAAAAATTCTAGTAACCATTTTAATCAGATTAATTAATCGGAGGTAGCCTATCGTGGTTTTGGCAAAATCAATAAACCTCAAATTAATAAGTAGATCACTACCAAAATTGATGCAATCTAGTACACATTGTATTGCCAGCGTTCTGTAATTGTTATATTCGTAAAATTTGGCATTTTTAACTTTGATTTCAAACTCACAGTTTTGTTTCGACAAACTTTAACAGAGCAATATTTGTGTGTTAAAATGAAAACTTTGCCTAGCAATTTTCGTTGTGTCAAAGACTATTGAATGCGTGACATAGTATTAGCAGATTAACATGTGACAGGAGAGGGTTAGACATTCTTAGGCATTTCGTCGAAACGAGTGGATACGATTTTGCACGTGTAGTTGCATTTGCAGCCTGTAGATCCTTCTCGGTGTTCTATTTCAGACCACCGAGTGACGACTAACGGATACGACTTGAGCTATTTCTGGCCATATCGTACCTATTAACCTTCCAGACGCTTACTTACTAATTTGCATAAGTAATTATAGGTACTACCTAGGTAAATTCAATCTTACATATGCATACTTAGATTATTTACAGGTCATGGCTCCAGTACATAAGAATAAAAGTAAAAAAAGTCTAAACAAAAGAAGAAGTTATTCCAATATAAACCCTGTTAAATTGCTTATGCTCTTGCTGCCATACAAAATAACGGCATGAAAGTGTCAACAGCTCGTAAGGTGTTTGAAATTCCACGATTAACAATACGAAATAAATTAAGTGGGAAAGTTTCTGACAGTACAGGGAAGGTGGGAAGAAGCCCAACTTTGGGCATCGGTGTTGAAGATACGTTAGTGAAATGGTTTAAAAACATTTCTAAAATGGGTTTTCCTATAAGAAAGGAAGGACTTGTTTATTCCGTGAAAAGTGTGATTGAAAAAGCTAATCTGTCAACTTCATTTTCTCACAACACCCCTTTATTTGTACATGGCACGCCATACTAAAATATTCAAAAAAACGATCGCGGTACCTAAGTCGAGCACGGTCACTGATAACAGAAAGTCATATGAAAGTTGGTTTAAGGAAACCTGAAAGTTGCTGGAGAAGGAATTTGTGCAGATATTTTAGATCATCCAGCCCGCATATGGAATATGGACGAAACCTCGATCTATTTATGTCCTAAAATTGGGTTGGGTTTTAGCTGAAAAAGGCATACCGGTGTATAATACCTGGTCCAACTCAGACAAACAAAATATCACAACTTTGTGTGCAGTTAACGCAGTTGGTTAATTTGCAAACCCTTTGACTGTTATGACAGGTTGCCAGAAAAAGTAGCAAAATCTGCACCACCAAACTGGGCCATCGGAAAATCTCCTAAAGGTTGGATAAATTCAAGTTGTTTTTATGAATATTTTTCAAATGTATTCATACCATATCTAAAAGACATTAAGGCAACACTACCTTTAATTGTATTTTTAGATGGCCACTCATCTCACATAAGTTTGCCTTAAAGCAAATTGTATTAATATGTTTGTATCCAAACACTAAACACATACTACAACGTTTAGATGTTGCTTTCCTTTTCCTTTTAAAAGCAAAATGGAAAAGTGAAGTCAGGATGTTTAGGATTGAACATGGACATGAAATAAAAAAAGTTGATATTCCAAACATATTACAAAAACTAATAAACGAAATTGATTTTAAGGTGGCAATCGTAAATGGTTTCCAAAAATGCGGTCTATTTCCCTTTTGTCCAGACAACGTGGACTATTCTAAGTGTACAATAAAGCCAAAATCTTAAAGTCAACAAAACTTGCAAAATGTAAAAAGTGTAAAATCATGAACCACTCAGTCATGTAGACTATTTAGAATCAAAAATAAATCCAAACACTGGGAAATTTGAAAAAATTTACAGTACACCAAACTACCCAAATCGTTGTTTTGATGTTCGGACTTCATTCAAACAAGACGATGTTACTATAAATGCCAATTTACATTCTGATTCCATTGACAATATGCACCAGGTCAACAATAATAGTCAACCAAACCCAATAGATGATTATTTCAAATTATTTAATGCAGTTGAACTGATTCAAAAATATAAGAGCATAGTAGCAGATGAAATTGGTGCAGGTGATGGCTCTATTGTTTTTGATTTTCTAGAGTTAAATGTATTAAATGTTGTTAAAGAATCCTATCATAATAAACACAGCGAAATGCCATCGGACACACATCAAGTTATTAACAATCAGATTGGTACTAGTACTACTAGTTTACGGAAACTAGACATTTCTATTAAACTTTCAAAAAATAGCTGTTATGGAGAATCTGAACCTATAGGTGCGCCTACCTTAGGTGATTTACCTCCAGATGGTTGTTGTTTAACACAAACTGAAACACAACATGATTTTGAATTCAGCAACAGAAGTCAGAGGACTCCAAATTATAACTCAACCGCTACAATAAATGACTTACATAATCAACAAGCAGTATCCAGTGATATTACATCCATTCTTGAGGACATTTCTCCGAGTATTTTTATCAAGCCAAAACAAAAATAGTAGATGTATCGAGTGAAATAATATTTTATCCCACAGATTCTACACCATCAAAAAAGAAAACACATTTACCAAGTGGATTGAACTTGCTGAAACCAAACAATACAAAAAAGAAAAAGAAAGCAAAGAAAAACTACAGAGACAAGAGAGATTAAACAAAAAAAAGGCTTTAACTAAAAGCAAAAAAGTAAAACAGTCAAAAAAGATGATCTCCACCTATGTAAGAATTTCTAAGAAATGAAAAACACACAACCGAAAGTTTAGAAATGGTTGCTCAAGACGACGAAAATAAGGAAAACGGAGCTGATGAGTTAGTTCATAGAAGCGAAAAAAGAAATATAATAGCAAAAACGATAAGCAATACAAATGTGCATAATGAAAATCATACCTTAGGAACTATTAACAACAACCATAGATAAATATGTTGTCCAGTATAAAGGCAATTGTTATGCACGAAAAATTACTGAAGAAAAGTCTGACATTATACTCGTTAGCACAATGGAAAAAAGTGGAGCCGACTGGAAATGACCTAACCAGAAGGATGAAAATTGGTATCATAAAATTGATATAATAGATACTATTGGTTCACCGGTTAAAAAAATTTCTCGAGAAGTATACACTGTAAAGGAAATGAGAAAATACACAGTTTTTGTATCAGTGCTTGTTAGAAGATTTTTTGAAATAATAGTACTTACTCACTTAGATAAGTTTTCTTATTTCAACTAGCAGTTTCTGTTGTTTGGGTTATTTGTATTTGATGTAGTTATGAATAAATTTATTGAAAAAAGTAATATGGCCACTAAAGGTGCATAGTATGACCAAACTAGAAACCCACTGGCTAAATATGGTGCTATAAGAAACCAATTTAAGAACAAAGAGCCAAAAATGGTGAAATTGCTTGTAGTCCGATATTAATTAAACTACAATAATATATATAATTTTAGCATAAAAATTATAGCGTAAATAAAAAATATAATCAATCGTTTCAAAAAACGAAAATGACCAAGTGGTTTGTTGCTATTTTATCTCGTTTAATCATTATCATCAACAAAATTTCCTTAAAGTGGCCACAAATGGTACAGTAACTTTACTTCCGTGGCTTTTATTTTCAAAACAACACAGACTATATTTAACATAGTTAAACTATGCTTATGTGCATGGAATTCATAGGTTAATTGAAACATTTCTATTTAACAGCGCTATATCATTTACTTTATTTTCAGTGCTGTCACTCGGAAAACTCCGCAAATTTTACTAATACGGTTGTTTTTTAATGAGGATGATCTCAGAACTACCAAATCCGAAAAAGACAAACTTTACTATAAAAATCGTTTAATTGTATTTATTTATGCACTATCAATAACACGCTGTTCATACTAAACTCATATAATAAACTTATTTTCGTATTTGTGTGGCCTTAAACAAGAATAAAAAAAAATTCAGCCGGAGTAGAAAGAACATTATTTGATATACTGAATGCAGCTCGATATTGTAGCCCATGTAAACTGTGGAATGCAACACCACTAATTAGATATTTGTACGCAGCTTATAAAATAACGCGGTACTCTTCTTAAAGTAATTTTACTATACACCATTTTCAACAAATAATAGATAGGGTGTAAAGATGAACTAAGGTTATTAAAGAACCGCGCGAGTAATTTGCTAGTCCTACAAACGCACGCACCTCAGTTTTATTAGTAGGAACTTTTCTCTTTTGAATAGTATTTATATTTTCTTTAGTTTTGTGTATGCTAGATCTATCAACGATGTATCCACAGTACTCAATTTGATCTGCAACAACGACCTATATTTATTACAGTTGACGCATATATTGAATTTTTGAAGTTTGTCAAAGATCATTTCCAATCTTTGAAAATGCGAAGCATCATTCGGCCTATAATCATAATATCGTCTAAAAAGGCTGATGCACACTGTATATCTTTTAATATATTTTCAGTAAAACGTTGTTAAATTGCAGAGGCACTTTCAACTCCATACACTAATAGCGTGCTCCTAAACAATCATTTTGGCGTGCTTCGTGAGTTAAACTTCGTTTCTTGGAAGCGGCCTCTTTAAAAAAACATTTCCAAACTTCTTAACAAATTTATTTTAATTACACAGAAATTAATGATGGAATTTTACAAATCTTGATTTAAATTATTCTAAGTCCAAAATTTAATAATAAATGTACTTAAATTGAGTAGCCTAACAAACTGCAATGCTAAAGCTGATTGTAGTACTGACTGTCATCGACTGGGGCTCCCGGGTCTTTTATAATCTCCCTACCCCCTTACATGGCTGTGAGAACTTGCAGATCTCATGTTTGCTTATTCTTAACTCTATTCATAAATACATTGTTGCGATCTTACTTTCTAAGTAATCTTGGTACGTGACCGTCGGTGACTGCCTGTGACCTGACATCTGCAGTGTCACTATCGTCTGTGCTACAAAGTAGCGCTTCCGTTCCCATGAACGTTAATAAACTGTATAAATTGTATTTGTTTTACAATGTTGCACTTTACTTAGCGCATTTTTAACATTTCTAATAATTTCTTAATTATTCTATTTCTTTATACATATATCAATTGGGGGATTACATAACTCGTGTAAGATACTCGGTATCTTCCTATGATATTTCCATAGGTCAAGCTTAGTAAATTTATTCACACCTACAACTGAGGTTAATAGTTTTTCAATTGTTAGCAGTGGATGCTCATCCACAACTAAGGTGGAATTGAATGTCCAAATGAACGGACCACATATTTGTACATTACCGTTTGACAAATGTTGTTCTAATTTTGTATTAACGTTGTTTAACTGTGCAGTGTCTGTAGTAGCACTAAAACATATTTTTAGTTGTAACCACTTACGCCCTAATAATGGCTGTTGATCGTTAAGAATAACATACAAATTAACAGTTTTAATACAATTTCTGTAATTAATTTCAACATTTGCAAATCCAGAAACGTTTAATGCTTGTTTGCGGTAACTAAATCGTTTGAATATTAGTGTTTTTATATTTTGATATTTGATATTAGTATTTTGAGGAAAAGGTATTAAAATCTTTGTAATTTATAAGAGTGACTGCTGCACTTGAATCGAGTTCAAAATCAATATACTGTTACGAACTATTAGGCAACCCGTCAAACACGCAAGCTGCATAACCGAAGTATATTCTACAGAAGTCTCGAACCTTCCAGCAAACACCAGAATATGAGTCCTCTATTTAATTATAGGGTATATATAGGATCGGTGATGAGTGTACATAAGTTAGTCTATATCAAAATGTCGTATATAAATCATCTTGTGTATAGTTATTTGGTCATTACGTTTTCAAAGTCCTATAGCATTTATAAATTTGTTTTATGTGAAGGTGCATATTGTACCGCCAGCTTGTACATAAATAGACAAAAGTGTAATAAGTAAATTATAGTAGTGTTTAGTGTTGTTAAGAAGACTTATGGTTAAAGATTTAGTTTAAGAAGGTATTAGTGTGATAGTACTTCATTGTTAATTGGACTGAAAACATCTATAAATAAGGCAAATACTGTTAATTAGACTGAAATTGTAAGTAATAAAGACTTTTGTTATTACTTGTTCTAAATTTTCTAAATGTTTAGGAGATCGACATATAAAGTATTTTAAATTAGTATTAGTTTAAACATTATTCTGTAAATGGCTTTCCGCTTGTTTATGCAACCCCCTGTAATACAGTTTTTATTCCCCTGATGTTGATTGTTATGTACTGCAGCCACATTTTAACCATTTAATTGTGCCGCACCTCGAACTGAAGTTTCTATACTCACTGTAATTTCTGCAGATTCTTCAATGCTAAGTTTTTCTGCTCTAGGAGTCGACTAAGTATGTTTTGTGTTTGAAATCCAAACACAAATTGGTTCCGTGCCTAAATCTTTTTTTAAGTAATCACCAAAATTACATGTAGTAGCCAGTTTTTGTGAGTTACTCTTGTTCTGTCTCACGTTCATATTGTTTCCTTTAAAGGAAACGGAAGATTTCAGCAATTTCTAGCGGTTTCGGATTGTAATGTTGCTTCATGATAGCTACTAATTTATCGTCTTGTTGAAAGTAAATATGGAGAGATTTTGTTGTATAGAACATCGGATACGTCAGGACCATGTAACTTTCTTGTCCTCATGTAACACCAAATACATTGAATGCACTTTCAAAAGGCATTCACCATCTCTCGAATTCTTTTGTGGTATCGTAAGTTTCTATTAAAAATACTATATGTATCGAGTGTATTGTATCTTGCGATATTTTGACGAAGAATATTTTTGATAAATTCGGAGTCAATGACCTTTGCACGTGAGAGATTTTAGGGTTGATTTTCGTAGATTTGCGTAATCTCTTCGACAATCTGTTGTGTATGTAATAGAATAGCATACACAAAGAAGTCTTATTTATTCTTTAATATTTACACAACTCGATGAAATGTAATCGTAAATGTATGTCGTAATAGTAACAATGAACTACTGAATGAGGTTTGGAAGAACACGCCTACCCTTCTTGTATATCCTCGATAACTCCCTCAACATGCTGACAGACTGCCGACTTAACTCAAGTATCTAACATCACACTTATGAAAACTGTAACAGAAACATACTTGTATCGATGCTTTTGTTGCCTTTTACGTTCTTGAAATACAACCTTGTAGCTGTCAGGCAATTCATTGTTCGTTTAATGATTATCACTTTCACTATTTTTCAATCGCGAAAGTTATGCTTTCTATTACTCTTTAACCGTTCGCACTCTCATCTATATTTGCAACACCAGTAACGCCACTTATTAGGACTCCTAAACCTTTGTCAGTAAAAAGCTATGTAGTACCGGTTAAACTCATTTCTTCAAACAATGTTGAAAACTCTAATTGCATACACGACTTGAAAATACTGAGTTGCATGTATTTTCAAAGACGTTAAATTAAGCTACCCAATTAGAAAATTTATTTTATCTTTTCTAAAGACCCACCTTTAAAATTCATCTTTTTTTTCTTTATCGTATCAACCTCTAATATCATGTTTTTACTTTTATGGAGTGTGCTGCTGTTTATTTGTTAGCGTTTGAGTTTTTGGTCAGTCTTTTTAAGCTCTTTTTTCTAAGAATGTATCTGCTTGATGTGTGATGTTGAAGTAAGTTGTGACTCGTGGAGAAAGCTATGATCTGGTTTTGCGTTCTATTGTCAGTCTGTACGGTGTATACACATTTGATAAGTATATCTATCACGAAATTTATTTTCTGTTTGCAAGATTGCTAACATTTTGTTCATTTATTAGACCTTTGAAGACTAAAAGCTCTTTGAAAGCTAGAAAGTACCATTATTCGGAAACTCGAATGATGTTTGAAAACTGAAAAACTCTTTGAAAGCTAAAAGTAACATTATTTGAAAACTCGAACGGATCTTTCAAAAAATTGTCGATTCGCATTACTATTTTGAATATTTAATAATTCTTAAAGTTTACTATTTTATCCGCAACGTTTTAAAGAACTTGTTAAAAAATATTTCATTCTAAATCTTACAAATTATTCACACATGGTATAATTGCACGAGTATCTTTTCAAGGTAAATGTTGAACCACCTGCGTGCTTAAGAAAAATACAATTAGTTCGGTAGGTATATGGCGAGTAACTTTTCACACATACATAGCTTTTAACAAATAAATCGTGAATTTGTAATTAATTATAGTCCCTGAGGTTGTAGAACCTGCTTTGATTATTTGAAAATATTGCAGTGCAGTGTACTGCATCTAGGTTGCTTACCTGGACAAATGAGCAAAACGCTTCAAAATTGGTTACAAAGCTGAAAATATTTCCATTAATTCCAGAAAACTGTAACATAACTATTGCAAGGATAAAAAGCAGAGGTCCAGAATATAGTATTGCTACGACAACTCGAACAGACTTTTCTGCACAGTACATCCCTGTTACTCTCAATAAAAGTACAGGTAGCTTAAAGCTAATGGCCATATTCCTCATGTTGTAACAATTACAAGTTCCAATTGAAGCTTACAGTGCCATCTTTTGAAGTACCCTGAAAAGTATTACATCATAATGATGTTGTCAACTTTGCAGATTACCGTCAATTTTTGAAACACCTAAAACATAATTAATACAAAAATATTAAATTAATTAAAGAAGTTTTGTAGCCAAGATGCGCAGGTTTGAACAAGTCTTATTTTTGGGTTCCGTTAATAACAGATTCTACATCTGAAATAGGACCGGGTGCACAACGATATGAAAAATGTCACCTGTAAGTTGAATCCTCAAGGACGTCTTAACATTTTGCAAGTTAATAACAACGTTAGCTAGGAAAGTTCTAAATGGAACAACGATGATCTACAAAATATTTTAGGGTTATTAGAAGAATTCAATATCAAAAAACTTGTTGAGACGGATTTAAGCGTGCAGCAAACTCGCAATTGTGTAGTGTAGTTATTGTAATACATGTTGCGTCGATAAACTTGTTGTAACTGGTTTGGAGATTTATAATGGTTAAAATGTTATGGGTACTAAAAATTTTAATATTTTTAACAGTTGAATATCTAGTTGTAAGTCAACGTTCTCTATATGTATGCAGAAAGATAGGGAGGTCTCAGGACACGTCAATAATAAGGAAGGTTAGCAGTTTAAAAGCACTAAAAGTGCGAAGAATAGAATTGCCAAGAATTTAAATGCCAGTATTAATAATGCTGAAAAATACAAAGCCACTTCTAATAGCTTATCGCAAAAAAGAATAAATTCAAAAAATGCCATCAAATCTTTTTCCGCACTTGCCGGGTCATAGCTTGCACTCCAATTTGATTGCCAATTATGTAGTAAAACATATTTTTACTTCGTTTGAAAACTATATCTCATCACCTATACTTAATAGAACAAAACTTGTGTCAATAATAGATTTCTGACTAAACTAACCACATCTTGAATTGATGTTACTAATTGAATCCCTGTCGTTATTCAATCATTTTTGGAAAATACCGATACCACCAAATGATTAACTATTCTTAGAATTATCCAAAACGTTACCTATCTTTAGCAAATTCTTTTTTTTCCGTGACAGTAGATAAAAGTTCATTTAAACAAGTCAAACTAAACTTACATATGGCAGAAGTAGCAAGCGCCCTATAGGGTGTTTTTACAGTTACATGAAGTCCTATATATACAAAACTTATAATAAGGTTAATTGTGAAATTTGATTTCATAATAAAATGTTGAAGAGCATTTCATAATTTAGCAGTTTAACTGCATCTTTAATAAAATTATTGACAATGTAATATTTGTTTTTTGTTCGATTGCGTTTTCTGAACAAGTTGATTGATCTTCTTTTTAAGCTTATGAACCCAATGTCTTAATCCTAGTCCAAGACCTAAAGCTAACACCATGGGCAACTTTATAACGTGCTTAGAACAGACAAAACTCTTTGAAAGGCGAGTATTGGATAAAAAATTCCTTAAGGATGTTTTTAAGAGATTTTCCAAGTAAATGGGTCAATGATTCAATAGGAGTGGAAATAATTTCTAATGCAATTAAGAGAAACTCCCAGAGGGGATATAGCGCGTTGGGAACAGTTCCGTAGACATGAGCGTGGAGGAGGGGTCAGGGCTGATTTATTTAATAAAAAAGCGAACGTTATCCAATACTGAAAGGAAATAAAGAAGGGGGTTGCAGCCTCTTCCAACAATGCACTAAATCACACCAGAATTAGAAAGCATTTACAGCATAAAGAAATATAGAAAGATACATTAAAATTCTACAAATAATGTAAGAATTATCGCGGGTGAGATAATTATTTTGCAGAAAGACGAAAGGCCCGAATTTCACTTTGATTTAGTTGAGTAAAACAATTAGGGCCGTAAATCTTTCTAATTATAACCCGTTCGACTGATACATTAGGTGAAAAACGTGGTAGATAACCAACAATTCCATTCCTGTATAAAAAGCTCATACGAGAATTGTAAAAAATGACGTTTGTTATCGGAGAAATAGGAAGGAAGAAAATTAATAAGTGGCTAAAAATTTCGGATATATTTTTAATTACCTTCACTATGGCAACGCCATATAAGTAGCTGTCTATAGACGCTATTTTGATTACTAGAATTAATTTGAGTTGTCAATCCTTATGTAAACAATATATTGATATGGCAAGGTTTGGAAGTAGTTCTAATAAACTAGAAAATTCAGTGCCTCAAAACACCAGAAATTACAGAAATTCTATTTGCAATCAATTTAGCGTTTTTTTTTTGATCAAGGAACGATGTTTCAATTTAAGTAAAGCCCAGCCATTGAAAAATGTGGCGGATATACTCATGAACTGAGCATTCATCATGAAAAAGGTTAATGGGGATGATTATAAATAATACGTTGTGAAGACGATGTGGAACAGTACAGCTAAAATGATACAGAATTCAATCAGTTTCAATCCTTTCTCGGACTTAACTTTTAAAAGAGCTCGTGATTTCAGAGATGCTAAAGGTAAGTTGCTACAATCTGATTTAAACAAAGGAGAGAAAGTTCAGTTGCTTTAACCAAATCATAAATTTATCAAATTGCAAATTTGTGGGATGAGGATACGCCAATTGAACTTTTGAAGAAATCTTTTCATATAGCTGCATTTGAACTAGCATGGCGAGGAGGAAAAGCCTCAAATTGCAAAATATACTATTTTAAAGAAGAGAAAGCGAACGATGGAACATTAACCAGTCGCATTGAGTACAATCCCATATTTTCTAAAACTTGCCAAGAAGGTAATAGAGAATGTTGCGATTGTAAATGGTTAGTTAAAAACGAAGAAAGTGAATCTTTATTCTCAGGCAGATTGTTTCAAAAAATACAAATGCATAGAACAATGCACATTACAACAGACAGATTATTCCTAACACCCAATCGATTTTGGATGCATAATAATTCGAAAGGTTGGTACAAAAATACACCTTTAGGCATTAATGAAATACAAAAATGGAGAAAAATATCAGCAGGCAAGATAGGGTTAAACGTCAAGGAGAAAAAAATTTCAAATCATTCTCATCGTTCAAGTGTGGTAACAAGTTTAGCTAAAGCGGAAGCATTTGATCAAGAACTTATTAAAACAACGGATCATACTTCCTCCACTTCAATTAAGCCATATCAACAACTTGACACGGACCACCATTCAAGTATGATGGCAAACTTGAGGCAGCAAACAAAATATCAAATTACAACACAATCGGTATCAAAACAGATAATAACAACTGTGGAAACAGCAAATCCCGAGCAGAAGATTTTCAATAACTGTACCTTCAATAACTGTTTATTTTGAATATTGTTTATTTGTTTTTTGTTTTAAGTTCATATTGCGGTGACCAATACATGCTTAAATAATATAATTCACTAAATTTTACTAATTACATCGAACTTTTGTCGTAGAATTTTCTCAAAAAATACCACTCAAGCTTTGCTTTTTAGCAGGATATATTTTTTTAGTTTGTAAAGTTACACTTGGTTTTATTAGGCAATTTGATACAAAGATTTGCTTCGAGAAAATCACGCGAGTTTCGCTCTCTTTGCATCAAATTTCCATAGAAACCAAGTGTTCGTACAAACTATAAAAATATCCGGCTAAATCGAAACTCTTGTGGCATTACCTTCGAATATAGTTTATGACTAGGTTTTGCTTTTTTATTTGTTATTTAATTTGACTGACATTTAATCTTAGTTTGCCTGACAAGTAGTGAATTTCGGAATAGTACAATAAAATTTGCCATTTTTCCTCATCTGTCACCGTGGTCATTTACACAAACGTTGACAGATTTTCGGATTTCATCAAAGCAATAGTCGCGAAAGCCTCAATGAAAAATTTAATCGCTTAGTGTCAAATCACTAACGTTAGTTTCTCGATAAGAAACGCGGATCGAGGACATTGGCATATAACAAGAACTGTAGATCTATGGCAACATTTTTGTGGATGTAGTTGAAGAGGACCCTGAAATAAGCACAAAACGCTTAGGAGTTGAACTAAAAGTTCTTGAAGTTATTGTTTTCGAGGTTTAAAGAGACAGTCAATACATCTATACTACGTTGAAAAGATACAAAACCATTTACCTATTTATTTATGAGAGGTGTCTAATTTTCTGACGGCTTATTCACGATCAAAAGATTTAAAATGCAAATTTTAGTGGAAAACTTATTTACTAACGAAGTCTCTTTTGCAAGATTAGGTATCACCAATGTAATTAATCAACATGTCTATGCTGTAGAAAATCCTCATTTAATTCAAGTTGCCATAACCAACATCCATGGAAAAATAATGTCTGGACCAGTATCACTTATAATTCTATAATTCAATATTGTTTCCGTAGGATGTAGTCCAGTTTGAAGGTGTTCTTAAATAAAATGATATGGAGAACATTAGTTCAGATTTCTACAACAAACATTGTCAAATTTATTAAACGATGTCATTATTATTTCGTCAAGACATTTGGTTCATGTTAGATAGTGCACTTTCCACTTTATATAAGCGTTTGAAGCGCATTTACATTAAGAATATTCGGAACATTGGATCAGAAAAGTGTATGGTGCTTCTATAAATTACTCATCTTCATTTCTGGAATCTACACCGTGCGATTATACTTTATGAATATCTTAAGATCTAGGTTTAATTCGTCCCACTTGTTACAAAAGAATAATTGCACATACAAATTTCAAATCATGCAACTCTTTAAAAAATAATGCACAAGCAATGCAGAGGGTTTATTTTAACTTCTTAAGAAAAATTAGTTCGTACCCTAAATACAATGTCGGCTTTAAAAAATTTATTGTATCGCGCTGTTAATTTTCAATAATAATAATAAGAATTTTTAATAAGAATTTTCATAAATTTCGAAGACTTCAAGCGACTAAATGAAACAACTTGTATAATAAATAAGCTCTTCGTGAAGACAAATCTACCTAGCTAAACATACCTTCTGTTATGACTTTTAATAGTAAAATCGTATCAAAGTACATGTCATCCTGCCAATAACTTTTTAATTCGCTACTACGTTCAGTGTAAGAACTACAATCGTGTAAAGAAATTTGTATAGATTTGTTACAGATATCTTTGTAGTTAGTACGTTGTTTGTACCTTATACACTCTATGAGACCAACAATTTATACGCCGTTAGAATTCTCAATAAATAAGATGATAGCATTTAATTATCGATTTAAAATAATTGTTGATAATTGTGGACATTCATTTAAGCTAAATTCTTATTTATCTTATAAGCGGTATAGCTGTTTAATTATTAAGTACCAGAAGCTGCATTTATACAAATTGGGTTTCTTATTCCAATTGCGGTATTGTAATAAATTATGCAAATATTAATAGCCACATGTATTTATTGCTTCGAAACCTGTATTTTGACGAGTAGAACTTACCGCACGAAGTGAGTAGCTATTTGTAAATTGAATGGCTTCGACAGTGTATATGTTGAAAGATCTATAAAATGGGCTTAATTAATAATGTTCTGAAAATTAAAAGCGGCGAACTAATTATACGAAAAATAGCTGAAAATGGAAAATTAGCTTAAGGATTAAAGTGATCAAGATAAACTAAAATGGCGTAATGCACCATTTGTTAAACATCAAAATCACACTATATATTAGAATTAATCGTAGAGGCCTCTCAAGCATATTTTTTAGATTACTAATGATAAATTTACGCTTTACAGATGTGTGAATCAATGTTACAGATAATTGAAGTTTAATCAACTCTAAGTGTCCTGACGGGACTGTCAATTGTGGGTTTACACAATATAATTATCTCTTACAGCATAGGTCAAGTACCAGTTAAATTTCGTGTAAATTTAACAACTAAAAGGTTTAGTAATGTTAGTTACATGAAATAAACAAGCAACCAACACGTAGAAATTTTAATGAAGGCCACGTTTGTTAATTTAGAGTTAATCTTCAATATTTACGTGAGGAACTCCAAGCGTTACCAGATGTAGAACATTCTAAGTAATCTAATCATCTGCCGTCCACTATGATCAATCGAACAGCTAGTGGAATAACTACCATCAATTTCAAAATACGTGAACAACAAAATAAAACCTAGAATGTAAGGTAGAGAGCATAAAATAGGATCTTAAAGGCAGCGACGATAAAAATTGATGCGTGTAATGCGTATATAACGAAGTTGCCTTTTATTTTATTAGTAAAGAATTAATTAGTAGTAAGTAAACTCGACAGAACTCATTAACAAGGTGCAAAATTAGCAGAACGAGTTCTCCATGCAATGAATCAAGAACAAATGCCTTCATAAACGATATCAACTTTGGATTAGAATTGAATTGCGAGCATTGGATAATACCAACAATCAATAAACCATAAGTAAAACGACTGTAACGCAGCTATAAGGTAAATCGTGTAGTGAAGGTAAGACAAGAGATGGCGTGACAAGTACCAACAAATCTAATAATAATTATAAAATAGGAGAAACCTAACTATATGAAAATTATCACGTTACAAATATTGCTTCTGTATGTATGATAACTGTAGTAATTTTTTCAAAAGTAAAAACTAGAGGTTCTAAAATTCTGTGTAAATTAGACTTAGCAGATTTGACGCCCGATTCCCATAAGCCTCTAAAATGAGGAGCCGTTGATGGGTTAAAATTTTATTTAATTCTGCTATTTGAAAAATGGTTTTAAATCAAATTATTAGCATACGCTTCCAACAGATTAACTAGACTTGTAGGAAAGTACCTTTTACAACTAATAGTCAGGACTTATTAACCAAACAATTCAAAACTAAGGAACTAAATTTATTTAGAAAATACGTCTTACTTTGAACTACACTTAAAATAGATTATCGAACTACTTCCTAACCCGCCGTACAGAATTAATATATATTTAACCTTTTGATTTAATTTTGTGAATGTGAGATGCACTAATCGAAAATTTCAACTTAAAAGAGTCATACTAGACCTGGTGATAAAGTTGTTAACCCTGGTATTGAGTTAAATTTAAATAAAAAATGTAGAGGTGTTTTGTTGTTATAGTTTCATCTTGAGAAAATGTACCAGTAATTGGGAATCTTTAGCGCTAATATGAGGGATCAATAAGCATGTACTTTCTCTCTTCAGGTAATTGATTTGAAGCTAGGTAAGTCATGAATTCCAATACCATGCATATTTATGCTGACCAGAATTTCAAAATACTTCCAAACCTAATTTGAATTTTAAGGTATCACATCTTAAGAAAAATGTGCAATTGCTAGTCTTTAGGGCTTTTTAGAGTTGATCTTATTTTAAAAATTCCTAAAGATTTGGGTTTCCTAGAAAAATGTAGACCAAACTTATGTGTCATAACCTAAGACGATTTCGGATAACCTGCTAAAATGCTCTAACTAATCTAATAAATAAACGTGTCTGATCGAAGCAACTACCAATCAACTTAATCAACTAATTAAATTAAATCTAAGTCAATACAGAAAAGGTGCAGTTCATGATACTATTTGTGAGTTGTATAAATAAACCGTTCCGAATCATGGTCATTCGTTCGCGCATGGTGTCAGTGCCGAAACAATGGATAATTAATTATTACAAACAAAACGTACGCGAGTGTTTTGCGGTTCTATAAATGCCAACATATCGTGCATCTCCTTCTAACGAACGTATTCGGCATCGCATACTACTAGGCGATTGCTATGCATCTTTACAATACTAGGACTTGCTTGTTGTGAAAAATCTACTTGCTTAAGAATAACAACTTTATTTTGCATTCCAGCTGTAAGGTCTCCTACACATTTCTATTTTAAACATTAAGCGACTTGCTCATCTTTCCTTTCATTCAAAATTCACCGGCAAATTAATAATTACCTGAGTTTACTTAGTTTATACTAGAAAAAGATTTTCAATTACTTAAAATCTTAATACTATTTAAATTTAGGTGAGCGTTAGTCATGCTTGAAATTTTACTATCACAATTAAAATCAATGCTTGTTGTTGATGTTTTATATGCTTGAGCAAACAACACTGATTATACTGGTAAGTTATTACTTTCAGTTTTGTTTACTATAATGTAATGTAATTGCTAGGTTATACATAATATTAAATTGACTACTTACAAATTAACGTTGTGCTTCCTATAGAATTTCTAAATTCTTATTGTTGTTTTGGATATAAATAACTAGAAAATTGCCTAAACCATATCAATCTAAAGTTGCACTGGCAAGACTAAAATCACTAACCAATGAACTTGAAAACTTGGAGCGGTATCTGGATACAATTGCTAGTGGACCAGTTACTGCCTCTGTTTTTACTAATCTAAACTTATGGTTGGAAATTATCAAACTAGCCGCGGCAAAATATAGAGATTTATCTATTGAGCTAAATTCTATTGCAATTTCATCTGATGAAATAATTTCTGAAGATGACTATTTTGATAAATTTATTGATTTGACTACTAGAGCAACTAATTTATTAAAAACTGTTTCTAAGCCATTTAGGGCAAGTTCTTCAGAGTCATTAAGCTCTCTAGGAAGCCTGGGTAGTACTAAACCTACCAAACAAATAAATGCTAAAATACCAAAATTAGCAAGACCTAATTTTCATGGAGATTTTATAAAATTTCCATCCAACCTAGAAATTTTTATGGCACTTGTCCATAATAACACTAACTTAAGCGATGTAGAACGCTTTTTGCACCTAAAGGGTAGTTTAAAGGGTTCTGCAAGCGAATTAATTGCAAATATAGCACCATCTGGTGAAAATTACCGTATAGCTTTTCAATTGCTATGAAGAAGATTTAATAGTCCGAAACTAATTATACAGAACCAAACAAAGGCTATCTTTAACCTAAAACCTATTGTCAAATGTAATGCTTCTGAGTTGCGTTGTTTATACGATAATTTGTTCAAACACTTTAGAGCACTACAAAAACTAGAAACATCTATTGATGATTCGGGAATGTTTATCTCGCATATTATAGTGACCAAACTAGAAGATAATACTAAAACTGAATTGTCAAAATATAAACCTAACGCTATACTAAGTCTATAACTGAAATAGACAACTTTTTAAAAAAACGTTGCCAATTACTGGAAGAAATTGAACACGATAAGCAAATCTGTACTAATTCCATTGCACTTAAAATTCAACAACCTAAAACTAGAACTAATTACAAACGGGCACTTGTGACTACTAATGAAACTGCAAATGCATGTGCTATATGCAAACTGAACCACTTCATAACTAAATATCCTGATTTTCTAAAGCTAACTGGAAAACAATGAATTGACAAAGTTTCAAATACTGACTTGTATAAAAATTGTCTTCGTCATTCGAAACAAACAGCTTGTCGATCTAAATTTAGTTGCAAACGCTACAACAAACGTCACAGTACGTTGCTGCATTTTGATGCTAATTCTAGGACTTCTCCCACTAGAAATAGAAGTCATTCTAAAAATACTACTGAAAATGTACTAAATACTAGTACAACACTTTCTTGTTTTCCTACTAACATGCAACAAGTGTTGTTAGCTACTGCTTCTGTTAAAGTAAATAATGTCCAAAATAAATGGTAACCAGCACGAGCCATCATGGATTCTAGATTACTGATGTATTGGCTAAAAAATTGGGCTTAAAACTAAACACCACTAACATTAAAATTACAGAGCTGAATTCCAATTCTTCTGTTTGCAGCTCTACAGTTAACTTACAACTCACATCTATAACTTGTGGTTACACTGTAAACTTGGAGTGCTTAACCATACCAAAAACTGCCGAGAACTTACCTCTGGTATCCTTTGATAAGTCGCAGCTAGACATTCCTAACGAGAATAAGCTTGCTGACACTAATTTTATTAAATCTCTCCCTATAGACATTTTAATTGGTGCTAGTGACTTTTACAGCCTGCTAGTGTAGGTCAAATTTCATTAGGAAAGAATAAACCTACCTTTCAAAAACCATTACTTGGTTGGGTGATATCTGGGGACTCTCCAGCACCACCAAACACTAATAATATACTTTGCACTAATCTAGCTATTAATTGTGCAAGACCTACTATTAAAAACTTAAATTTTGGCAGCTAGGGATATACAGCCTCTTAGCGAACTTTCTAAACTTTCTCACGAAGAACGATTTTGTGAAAATCATTTTTTTGAACCAATCATTCAAGACGAAACGTCGTTTTGTGGTTTCTATACGATTAGTTAGCTGAATTATGCTATTCCGTAAAGTTTGCTAAGAAAACATTTTTCAACTTAGAAAAAAAATTTCTTTCTAATTCTAAACTTAAAAACGAATACTCTAAACTCATACACGAATATATCTATTTGAATCATATGTCCGAAGTTTCAACCACTATAGAACCAACGGGTCAAACACTATAGTAGGGGAGTCAGCGTAATTTTTTGGTACACATTTACGCAAGGCAGAATTACAATTTTTTTTAACATTCTCACCTTGCTGAAGATGAAAATATTTAGCTGCAGGCGCACGGGCGGTGGAGCGAGCGCCTGATGACGGCGTCTTAAACATGGCGTTTTTGAAAATGCTAATGTAATAAAAACGCAAGCTTGAAATTTTCAGATATCCTTATTTGCATCAAAAGTTGACAGAAAACAAAATGCTGTAACCTTGGTAGCGGTGGAAAATCTTGCTGCAGTAACCTTCAAGTTTGGACAGTGACATTGCGATATGTTATATATCCGCAAGGCTCAAATTTTTTCTATGTTAGAATGGTATATGTTATTGACGAAAAACGTTTGCTGCAATCGATCTGGTGGTGGAAAACCCTCGCAGCAAAGCGAGAAGGTGCTACGCACCGAATTTTAAGAAGTTCAAAAAATCAATTTTTCCCAAACATTATTAATAATGCAAGTTTCAAAAATTTTGCACACACAATATACATTATTAGAATGTAGAAATTCTATGCAGCAAAGATTAAATATAAAGTTAACAGTTGAACAGTTATGTGTGATTGTTAGCGATCACCCATCCAAGTACCGACCGCGCCCGACGTTACTTAACTTTGGTGAACGGACGGGCGTCTGAACATTCAACTTAAATGTTGTTTACGCAAGTTCTAGTTTCTTGGTATCAATTGTAAACTATTAAAAACATTTTATCATCTAATTAAATTAATTTAGAGGGCTGTTTAACGGTTGGATCGAGGATATTAATACTGGCCTCCAAAAGAACAGAACAAAACATACAGAAAGCAAACAATTTTAGATAGAAATCAGCGCCTCTGTACCAGTTGCAAGAAATTATTTGAACTCTTAATGCCACCTATAAAAGATACACTCTGCTTGTTTTTGTCTTTTGTGTATGCAGTAAACAAACCAAGTGCAACTTAAAAAACACGCTATAATAGTATGTCTTTTTTGAGATCGCTTTGTGTCATTTGCAGCAAAATCTTGATTAAACAGAAAGTATTTTGTTTTACTGAAGGACGTTTAAAAAATACTTTGAAAATATTGCAAATTCGAAAGATAATAATTTAATAAACAAAGGTGTTAAATTTCCCAAATTGAAGAACGAAATTAAAGGTTACCATTCAAAATGTCTAAGCAATCTTTTTGCTGCTAACGCAAAATATAAAAGGTCTCCTTCGGCTGGTTAGCCATCGTATCGTACAGAGAAAGCTTCTATGTCACAGTAAGTATAATAGCTTCATCATAATTTTATAATCCTATTGAAAATATGATATTAGCGACTGTTTAGTCAGAACAACCGTCAAGAATTTGTTTGTCCTTGTTAATAATACAAATTTATATAAAAATTATTGCACTGGCCTTTTTTTTACAGTGATTCTACAAATAAGAAAATCGACCAAAATCCAGCTAAACTTTCCAATCAATACGATGACAATTCTAACATAATAGATAAGTAATCGGGGGAAAATCAACGAACAACCACATCAATTATGTAACGAAGTATAGCAAGTTGCTTCAGAAATAAGTGAAAACCCTCTTTGTAGTGAAATATGCATATATTGTAATTGTCGTCGGAAAAAAATTAAGGATCGCGAGGTTTCTCTACACTTTTCTAGTACTGACAATTTCTTAGAGACCATAAAGTCTGCTGCGACAGAATTAAACAAATTAGAATTGCTTTAGAGAGTACAGTCTTATGTTACAGAAAGAAAGCGCATTTTTATCACATGCTGTGTAAAAAAAAAAGATATTTCATGTTCCATCACAACCTATTAAAACAACGCGAAAAAACGGATTGACCCGTGAACAAATATCAACGACAGATTTAATAAAAGGTGAATGCGATTTGCCGTATTCACTTACCACGTTTTTTGATACGTTATTAAACGGAGAAAAATCGATGCGTAGATACAGTGAAAAAAAATAGATTATCCAATTCTCTTTCACAAGATGTCATATATGCAATTTTAAATGGACAGATCAGACCATCAAAGTAAATTACGCTTGGATTAACATTAAGAAGTTTGTTTAATAGTAAACAAGTAGGAAATATCATGAATCGATACGTGCATTGCTGCAGCTACTCTACACTGGAGGGATTGGAGACTGAAGCAAGTTTTTCATTGAGTAGTAAAACCGATATATCCTCTCCGGATATGGTTCGTTCACCAGTTTTGAATACTGGTGAGGCTTTTAATAATTTTGATCGTATAGCTAAATCAAAGAAGCGAAAATAGGTCTACACCACACAGTCGGTATTCAGTTCAAAAAAAAAATTAATAAATTCTCCTGACATTACGATGCACTATCAAAGTATGGAAATAAGTAACTCGTTAGAAAATCAAGCTGTGACTAAAAATAATATTGTACACTCACATCAGCTGGAAAATGTTTCATCTACTGGTCAATGTGAAGTAGAAAGTACTTCATCTGTTATCGAGCAACTGATACGTAGAAAGGCCATTAGAATGATTCGTTCGTTTGATACAATAACTCATTGTCTTGAAGAGCCTACAAAAAGGCCCCGACTAGTTGAAAATTTACTCCCGATTGGTTTTCCTTTACGATCAAGAATACCAGACAATCTCGAGTATGTGCAGAAACTCGTTTTTTCATGGATGCTTTCCTTCGCGCTTGATATTCTAGAACACCTATGTGGGTAGGATACAATTCTTGATTACACGATGATCAATCTGATTCACAATTAACAATTTAACAATTATTCATGAATCACCGACCAAAATATCTGTAGTAATTGAAACGATGGATCAAAGTTTAAAGGCAGCTCAAAAATGTTATATGAAGTATATGGAAGTTACAAATGATTTAGGTATTGATAAAACAGCATTTCAAATTCAATCATCTTAGAAACCTCGATTTGAAAAACTATTCATTCATATTGGAACATTTCCTATTTTCATGGCGTTTTTCAAGAGCGTTGGAAAGTTCATTGGTAATTGTGGGATTGGGAATATTTTGAAAGACCCTCATCTATTAAGTACAGGCTCAATAGTAAGTTTACGGGAAAGCATTTCAATAGGTCTAAACGTTTACACCCCCCTGACAAGTTTAGCCTTCCAGTTACTTCATTTTGAACGTTTTTTAGAAGCTGAACATTAAATAACGATAGTGAAATTAAAAATTATCTTCGTGATATAGTAAAACATAAACCAATGAATCCAACGATTGAAAATCGAAATGTTCTACAGTTGTTCGAGAAACATCAGTGATATAGGAATGATACTTTGGCTGGTAGATACGGGAAATAGCTCAATTTTATATTATTTACATAAATTTATTTCAGTATTATTTATTACTGAAAAGAAGTATTAGAACGGTAGACTATTACTTGTTTGTGTATATTCCTTCCAAAATCACAAGTATTTTTTTCGCTTCTAATCAACAAAATTACTCCAAATATTTAGTAAAATACCATGAAAATTTGATGAATGTCGATGAGACTCACCTAGGATTAAAACAACTATTTTTAAGAGGTTCCTTTGGTATTAAAAGAACGAGTAAACCATTTTATCAGCAACCCATCGATCTAGTACTCGAACAAACTATTAATGCTGACGCAGCTAATAAATTAACTGACATAGTTAATAGTTCCAATAATATCGCAGCTATACGGAGATGGCATAAAAACCAAGTTTAAGAACTACTATAATAAGCCACACATTACATAAAAGTGGACTAAAACTACGATATAAAGTTATGTAATTCTCAGCTCAATACATTAATTAATAATATCAAAGAAAATATAAATCCTTTTTCGCCTGATCTAGATAAAGATTGTTTGTTTAATATTTCTAGTGGAAAAGCTGCAAACGATTCTATAGCAGAATTTTTGTTAAATTTTGAAGTTAAAGGAAAAGAGCTTCGAGACACTTTCATATCTGAATGCACCATTGGTAAAAACAAGGTATGAAACATTTACACAAATGCTCGATAAAAAAGTTAAAGGTAGTGGAAGAGAATTGCGATTAGAATGCAGTGAGATTTGTTTGGCAGATTGTTAGGAATATCGTTGAGCAATTAGATCAATTTTGAGAAAACGCTGGCTACCCTCTCACATCGATTCCACTTTCGTTATGTCATTATAGAACAGACGGAGAATATTGATTGTATAATTTATGATGGTTCTTTTATGCTATATTTGATGAAGGAGGTATACCATCTACTTTTGGCAATATCTCCAAACAATTTTTGCAAATGCTTCAATGTACTAAAGTTCGAACAATTATAAATTCATTCGATCAATATTTCAATCCCTCTATAAAAGATTTTGAACATTCACTACGAGGAACCGAAAAATAATCCTTATACGGTGCAAGGTCCCCAACAGTCTCGTCCTTCAGACTTTCATAAGGAATTAAAAAACATCAGTAGGTAGCGCAGCGTCACCGCCACCGCGCCACTAAAGGGTTTTTAATGAGTTTTAATGAATTTTCTCATTAAAAACCAGATTAGCACTAATGGGGTTTTAATGGGTTTTCTCATTAAAAACCCATTAGCACTAATGGGTTTTTAATGGGTTTTCTCATTAAAACCCCATTAGCACTAATCGCTTTTTAATTGGAAAACTCATCAGCAGTAATGGGGTTTTAATGGGTTTTCTCATTAAAAACCCATTAGCACTAATGGGTTTTTAATGGGCTTTCTCATTAAAACCCCATTAACACTAATCGCTTTTTAATTGGAAAACTCATTAGCACTAAACACTTTTTAATGGGAAAAGTCATTAGCACTAATCGCTTTTTAATGGGAAAACTCATTAGCACTAATCGCTTTTTAATGGGAAAACTCATTAGGACTAATCGCTTTTTAATGGGAAAACTCATTAGCACTAATCGCTTTTTAATGGGAAAACTCATTAACGATGTTGTCATTTTTCCTTACGTCAGATCCGCCTTATAGGATCCACCACTCGGAGCGCTTTTTCTTAGGGTATGATACACGCAGCGCCACCACCCAGGCATGGATAATTTCAACAATTACAAAAAATTCGCACATCTGGTAATAAAAATTCGCACAATAGTTTTTTTCAACTAAGCACTGTTTAGCTTTAGGCATGACTCGTGCTCTCGGCACCCTGATCTGGACCGTCGGGGCTCCGGCATCCTTCCCAGGACCGCCTCTACAGGAATGCATCATTAATCTAATTCAGACACCAACATTTTGCAATAAGTGCAAACAATCGGTTACCATTCTTTGCCACACAGGTTTAACACTATACCATTTTAGCACAATTTGTATTTTATATAATCCAAGTTTACAGTAAGTATTTTTGCATGCATTTTCGCACAAACATTTATGAAATGCAACTTTAAGTCTTCTCCTATTACCAGTCATCTAACATTAATTGGCAAATATTCGCACATCTGGTGACAGCATTGCCGGCCTAAATTTGCACAAGAGTTTTCTTCAACTAAACATTCTTATCCTCCGAGGGTATGAATCGAGCACTCGGCACCCCTAGCCGGGCCGACGGGCCCCGTCATCCTTCCCCGGGTCCACCAAATCTGGATATTATCCCAGCTAGCAACATTTACATAAATCTGCAAACCTATTAGCATGCCAATAAACTAAAAAGACATGTATCCGTTTATTTGCAAGTAGGCGTTTAAACACAAGCACATTATTTTTGACTCAACTAGCTCTTAGTGGAGAGGTGTGGGGAAAAAACTTACAGCTTATAAACTAAAACGTCAGAATATATTATTAACAACCCATTGGAAATAACAATAAGCGTTAATACAGTTTATTTGGTATAATAATCATTAATAGCACAAATTTGCATACAGTTAAGATACATAGATCGGCAAAAAATTCCGCAAATGACAAAATGTTAATTTTAGTCTAATTCAAAGTCTATGTTCACTGTTGCACTGACTTTACCCCGGCTAATTATATAAACATTTTTCTTAGCATCAACTAGCTCTTAGTGGAAAGGTGTGGGGAAAAAAACTTACAGCTTATAAACTAAAACGTCAGGATGTATTACTAACAACCCATTGGAAAATAACAATAAGCGTACAAATGTAAAAGACATAATATGAATGCGTTAAAAGCAATTAGCAGAATGAAAGGTAATGGACAGCATTTCCAGCCTACTCCTGGGTACAAAACTCATACTCTAACCACTAGACTAATCTGCCACATGATAATAGCAGTGTAAATATGCTATTGCTACCTTTAGGATTTTTGGTGCTGTAATCAAAAGACTATAAATACATAAAATAATACTTTATTTAAAAAATAATAAATCTGCGTGTTGTTGGTCAACTAAACATTTATCACTAAAATATTAATTAAACACATTTATACATTAACAAAAGGCTGTAACAATAAAACGTTCTCTTTGGAACAGCTTAAATTATTTAAAGAATGGTTCAGACAGTGGTTGTATCCATCACCGAATTTTCTTAATTCTTTGAGTCTTGGAAGTAACAATACACTTTCCATGTTTAAAATGTTGTTTGATAAATATTTTGATAGTAACTGTTTCTTCTGCTCTCTTTTAACATAGACAGCAGCCTCGGGAGGTATGACTTCTTTCAGTAAATCGCCCACATTTGTATAACCACTCGTAGACTGTTCATCCTAGCAGAGTCCCTGGATTCTTTTCTTCAACCATCGAACTTGCTTTTTGAAATCATCACTTAGTGTGTTATACCCCACCGTCATGTTCAGTATCTCATGCCATATTACATTATTCGCTACATCCAAAATGGCAATCTCCTTGCAATAGAAATCACTAGTTGTGTATTGATATCCTTGTAAATCGATTATGAAACACATGCTTCCTGCTTCAAATCACAGATGGGAATGGGCTTCTAAGCAAATCTCTCCTATATATCCAGCTAGGGGTCTTTACTCCCGCCAGCTCCTTTTATGATTTTTTCAACTAGATAATTATCTAGAACTTTGATTGATAATAAAGCAGGTCTGTTTTCTTAATCCAACTTTTACCATCCCCCAACCACGACACTAATAGTTCACGTCCGTGCTTCCGTTTCCGTAAAACTTTTTCCACTAGGTACGTGTCGGGTGCTGCTGTGAGCTGAATCTCATCGCCGTAAAAAGCACCTAGAATCGGCCGACCTTCCAAATCTTGTAGCAGATAGGTTATCGGTCTCGTTTGTTGCACTAACAATTTTAAATAGTTCTGTACTCCAGTTTGGATGAAATCTTCTGTCGAATACTGCTTTATATTTTGATATACGCACAATTTCTCCAACCTTATACGACTTCTTGCGACTTTTAGAAGCATTGTCAGCGGTGTAAAGTTTTATTCTTTCCGGATGTTTTTCCGCTTCCATAGGTGTCATGTTAATAGCCCGATGTAGTGTATTATTGTATTGCTCCATAACTTTAGGTAAAATATTCAACTATCTATGACTGCCTTGCAAGTAAAATCTTCTGTACAATTTGTTTTTGATTGTTCTGATTAACCGCTCAACCATACTAGCTTTGATTGCGGAATAATGGTTTATCTTATATTTTTGCATAAGATTTTTAAACCAGCGGTTGTAGTACTCTTTCCCAAAATCCGTTTGTAGATTGATTTTTGCATTATTTTCTGTTTGCACCATTTTGTCTAATATTTTTTTCAAAGCATTTGTAACTTCTGATCCAGTTTTATTTTTTAAAGGTTCTGCTAAAGCATATTTTGTGAAACAGTCCACCGCTATTATAATATATCTGTACCCATTGATCACACGAGAGTAAGGCTGCATTTCGCACAAGTCCGATTGGATAAGATCACGTTTCACATGTTTCAGATTTGTATGACGACGCTGAAAATTTTTTCTTGCAGGTTTAAATAATTCCTTAACGATGATTTCTTTACTCATTTTTGCTTAACACTGTCCTTAAACTAATAGGATTATCTTTATCTAGTTGCACCTAGACATAAACTGAAGCTTTGGTTTGTAGTATTTGTTTTTTATAGCTGTTGGTGACGCCTCGTAAATCGATGATATTGCGAGGTCGAGCTCATTCCCGTTTTTCTCAGAAGCGGCAGTCAAATTAATAAAAAACTGTATAAGCGTTTTAAAGTCAGATACAAGCTTATCCAATTTTTCATTTACATATTGTTTATTAACTGCATCAGATGGTTCAACCGGATAAGTAAGCATTGTGATACGCTGGTTTCTTGCATTGAAGGGTTTATCTTTACGCTGTATATCATCAAAGCTTTTTAGACAGTATGAAAAGGCTTGATTCACGAGCTTGATTACAGATTTCTTATTAACACCATTACATCAACTAACCTTCTTTTACGAAAACTAATTGTTTCTTCTCCATACTTGAATACTATAGTGCTTCTCTGATTAACACAATCATAATCTTCTTTCGGGTTTGATGAATTCACTAACCTTCTTTGCTGCATATCGTATCCATCACCATCCAACGTTAGCACAAATCATCGGCCTGGAGGACCACGCCGAATATCGGCATCTTTACGCTCTAAACGTCCGAAGCGGTCGATTGGCATTTTATAACTGTGTAATTATTTACTGAGCTCACTGTATTATACCTTCTTCTCTCAACTCTTCCATTATGGACACCATCTCGTTAATGTTTTCCTCGCTTGTATTTCCAGCTCGGTTGGATGAGTTCAACAATCTCAGCCGATCCACAAGTTCATGCACAATATTCCAGTAGACATATTGCACAGACTTTGAATTTAAACTTTTGTAAAACCGATTAGAAAAGCCTAAACCCGCTCCCATAGACTGTTTTCTTCTCTTTGGCTGTTTTCTTTCGGAATTTATCCAAAATTCGGTGAGATATTTTTGCACATACTTGTTAAACTTTTTGTTATTTGTTGGGAATCCGCTTATATCGTGCTCCGCAAATGGGTTAAACTTTCTTCTCAAAATCGATGCTGATTTGATCACTTCCAAGTAATTCGGCAAATTTTCATGCAAATTGAAATCGCCTTCTTTGGGGCTGATGTCTTTATAAACCAACAGATTGTATAAACCCCTCGTACCGGGATATATCACATTATTTAATGTTATATCGTTAGTTTCCGGGTTAATTTCCAATACACTTTTCCACAAACTCCATAAATCAGTTTCGGTATTATACTTTACTCCATAAATTGATTTGTCGATATTTTCATCTTCGCCTCTAGCTAACACATCCGCATAGTAAAGATGGAACGGTTCTTCTGGAACACGAGTTGCTTAATTTTCTTTATAGGTACTTCCATGTCTTCGACTTTAACCCTTGTTGTAGGTGTGAGAACTTTTTCGGCGATTGCTTGCAACTGGGAAGCGGTTACTTGCAAGGGATCTATCAATTGTTTATGTGCTTCTTTGAATTTTTGCTGAGATGTAGTGTCACCCTTTTTGTACGCCACAAACTTTTTTCGTACGACATCCTGCATAAAATGAAGCTTACGTTTATTTGCAATAAAATTGTTAACGTCCGTTATCATAAACTTTGGATTGGGACTAACCATTGATTCTATTTATATTTATATACTCGTCAAAATTCTTCCGATACCGCCCTTTATCCAAATCAAAATCTTTCACAATAGTTATAAAATTGTGTTTTGAGTCACCCCAACACTGTAAGCACATTTTTTAAATTTTGGATATGTCATGTCACCGCTTATATGATCAAGAAGATATGGCGAAGGTTTGTGTCATCCTGTTTCCATAATGCGATTACATTGGCGTTATCTCTTAGTCTATGTTTTAAGGCACTAGCGTAAGTTTGACATAGGTAGAATGAATCTATTGCTTTATGTTTCCCAAACGAGAAAAAGTGAGTGATTTTGCTTTGCTCGTTTGCAGGTATATAATCGAAAACCATAATTGAATCTCCTTTGGTATCTCCCGGTTCAATCAAATCATCGTAATTTTCAAACTCATGGAACCCAATTTTTTCTTTTAATGGTGTAAAAACGTTTCTTAAAAATTCGTATTTCGGCTGATATAAACTTTTTGAAAATACATAGACATTTTGGAATCTAAGGCCGTTCTCGTGCAGGATCAGTGATATTAAAGCGTTGGTCTTCCACAACTCGATGGTCCCGCGAATATAGCTCGTATGTTAGATGGGAACAAAGGACCATGTTTACCCATATTGTTAGGTGCAGAAACCAAGAATCCGTCAAAGTTCTGCACCGGTATTTTAACTTATTGTGTAACATCTCTAGATGCATCGTTGGAATTATGTAATTTTTTCACGTTCTGCAACCTTTTAACATATCTGCATAACGTTGTTCTAGGTATATTATATTTTTTACTAGCAGCGTAGAAACTCGAGCCATCCAGGATATCCTCTGCTGCTTTTGTAATAGATTGTTTGGAGCACCACTGATTGCTTGAATGCGAAATCTTTCGAAAAATATCTTACTATAACTAAGCTCAACCAAAAACTACTTCTTTATATACCAAATTTTATCTCCCTGCTCACATATCCATATGACCATATGACCACATGACCATATGACCATATGACCGCATGACCATATGACCACATGACCATATGACCACATGACTATATGACCACATGGTCACATGACCATATGACCATATGACCATCATATGACCACATGACCATATGACCGCATGACCATATGACCACATGACCATATGACCACATGGCCATATGACCACATGAGATTGCAAACATTTTATTTTCAGAAGTAATGGATTCTAAAAAGGTTTCGCATGCAGTGGATCTAACGTCGACAGATAAAAGTAAACTAGTTGTAACAAATTAATTCATCGCTTTTATACAATTTTATTAAAAATATACACAAAATGTTTAATTGTGATAAATCTATTAACAATTTCCGTAAACGGATTATATTCAAACATAGAGTCATGTATAATTAAAGCATAAGCCTTTATCGACGGTTTCTTGAAGCTTCTAATTCCATTCTTACATCAACAGTTGCGTCCTTGATGCTTTCAAATTGATGACGACAGTCGATTACAAAAACGGGTGAGTCCTTAAACTTGCCATAGTCCATTAAACATTTATTTGACGATTTGTTCGGGTAGTATTTTTCCATAAAAGATGCATAAGACAGGTACGCTGGCAAGTAGTCATTCTGCTCGAAATCCAAATTTAATCGACCTTGAGGGAATGCCTGAGAGTTTAAAAACCCTTTCACTTGTAGCCATTGTCACTAAGAAACTTTAACACTAAATGCCCACAATTGTAAGTGTTGTAAATCTGCTCCGGTACACTGTTGTAGTAAATTTTACAACCTCGAAAATATCTCTTCACTTCTTCCGGTGGTCTCTAGTCTCCAAACGAATCGTAGTAAAACACACTATTTCTACGTTTTCGGTACCCAACCCAATGTGTACCTGATCCTTTGGTGGTATCCAAATTAATCACACCCGATTCGATGACACGTGGTCTTATCTTCTGTAACTGATCTCTAGAAAAGACGCCGCGAAAATGAGGAATGTTAGATGCGTAGTTCCTTATATCCACGTCGGTGAGAGCTCTTCGAGGTAATTTTCTTAGTTTTTTGATACTTTTTACAAACACCACGCCCCTGTTTGTACGGTTTCAAGAATAATGCAGAGCCTTTTTTGTATGGTTTTAGAAACATTCCATTTCCTTTTTTCTCATCGGTAATGGCTTCCATAGATCTGTTGTGCCGTTCGCTCTCCTTAAGCTGCTCGTTGGCTGTCTTGACATCATTTACAGTTTTTGCTACTCCCGCAGCGCCACCTGTTAGGGCTCCTAGAGCACTTAGTCCAGCGAATATCGGAATCAATTGTAGAAAACCTCCTTTCTGTGGAAAGGGTATAATACGCGGGACTTTAATTTTGTTTCTCCCACCAGCACCCTTTATGATTTTTTTACCAATTAGAATACCAACGTCTAGCAGCTTTTTCAAGTTCTCGGAGCCAACTCGGTCTATTGCGGATCGTATTCTCTTCAAGAATCCGCCTTTGAAACTTATTTTCTTCTTTAAGCCCATATCCATTTTTCTCTTCGCTTTCATTGCGTTTGTTACAAACCAAGCTGCAGCTTTTTCCCCAAACTTTGCGTTCTTAGACTTAACTCGCCCCCAGGCTTCTTCTTCAAAAATGTTATCTGCTCAGTGTCTGGCTGGGAGATTGTCGGGGTACTTGGAGTATGCAATGTCGTGGTCTTTACACAATTTATCCAATTCGTTTATTCCAGGATCGTCTCTTGTTAAGCGCTCATTCAACTTTGTACCAGGGCCGCAGTACTGATAACCTGGAATATGCAACTCAAACGGTAACCTGTTTATGGCGCTGTTGATTAAATCCTCTCCAGACTGCACAATCATCGATGTCTACACTTTCGCACTCAACAACTAATTGAGTCAACAGAAGTAAAACATCTCTATTTATACTTTTCACCCTAAGGGGCAATTTCACCCTATGGGGCAATTTCACTCTATGAAGCAATTTCACCCTATGAGGCAATTTCACCCTATGGGGCAATTTCACTCTATTCTGATGGACGTAAATTCGCTCTAAAATAACTAGAACTTATTTACAGAGTGGGAGATGCTCACCATTCGGTAGATGGAATGCCTGAGATGTTATACAAGGCGTTTTAATCCAGTAACATTGAATTCATTTAAAATTTATAGCCGTCATACTTTAAATATAAGAATTTATAGGGTAAAATTCCAGATGATTAATAAAATTTTTACAGACTTTCATTTTAATTATATATGAGCTTAAACGTTAGATACACCGAATTTGCAACATTTTAAAATGTTTTTCATGTATAAACTTTATAGGGTTAGATTCCAGATTATTAAGAAAAATCTTACAGAATACGCTTAAATTGTTTTTAATATTTTATAATGCAATTACCAAGGTCTCTTATCCTTAGTAGACCCTAGGATTTTATAAAGTCTGAAACCGAAATTTTTTGCTAAACTTTTGAAAGTGGAAAAAATAGATTGTTTTTAATTATTGTAGAAATTGGAGATTTCGGTGTGCATAATATCCTATTCTAAAATTATTATAAATAGGTCTTGCAATTGACATTCCGCTAAAAATTGTTTATCCAAACGCATTTTATAGGTAAAAGTAATATTTTTGATGTGAATATTTTTTCCAAACACATTTGTAGCATTACTGTATACATCTAACTAATTAGGTGAAAGCAGTTTGTTTTTGTATAAACAAAATTTTCAGTTATCAATACATTCTATACGTAAAGATGTTATTGTTAATAGGAAAACTTTTCCCAAATTCATTTCTAACGAGTAAATGTATCATAAAGTATGAAATGAGTTTGTTTTTTGTCAACAATTTTCCATTTATTAAATATGTTTACATATGTACTTGAACGCGAAAAGGGGCGATTTCAATTTACACGAGGATTTGCCAAATTACCTGGAGATTACTAAAGTAGCTTCGATTTTATGATTTTTTATTTTTACCGGAGCGCTTTTTCGAATACCTGAACTCGATGGGATAAAAGATAAACCATTATTCTAAGTACTCAGCAATCAAACTCAACTTTTGCGAAAGATTATTAAGAACAATCAAAACAAGTTGTACAGAAGATGTTACTTGCAATGCGGTCATGGATAGTCGGATATTTTACTGAAGGTTATAGAAGAATTCAATAATAATAATACATCAGAGCGAGTTACTGGCTCGACATTCCATGGACATAAATGTCTTTTTTAATTGAATAAATGATTTTATTAAACTTTGCCATTTTCTTCAATGATTTAGTTTTACCATATCACAATTCAAATCAAAACGCGTCTAAATATAAAATATTCTGTGTGTAAATAAATAAGAGTGTCATTGTTCAATACATTAATGAGACGTGTAATTACTATATCATTTACATTATACAGCTGAAAATAAATAGGACCTTGATGTATTTTTATTTTCACAGGAGCGCTTTCTCGAATACCTAAACTCGATGGGATAAAAGATGAACCATTATTCTACGTACTCCGCAATCAAACTCAACTTTTGCGAAAGATTATTAAGAACAATCAAAACAAGTTGTACAGAAGATGTTACTTGCAATGCGGTCATAGATAGTGGGATATTTTACCGAAGGTTATAGAAGAATTCAATAATAATAATACGTCACAGCGAGTTACTGGCTCGACATTCCATGGACATAAATGTATTTTTTAATTGAATAAATGATTTTATTAAACCTTGCCATTTTCTTCAATGATTTAGTACATTTTCCCAAATTTATTTCTAACAAGTAATGTATCATAAGTATGAAAGGAGTTTGTTTCTGTCAACATTTCCCAGTTATGAATTATATATATATATATATATATATATATATATATATATACATTCTAATTATGTACAAGAGATTGTTAAAAGACGAGTTTATTTTTTATTATTATGTTATATGGAGATTGCCATAATTAAAATTTATTTTTCTTGCTTTGATATTTCTTCGCGAATTATGTCATTTCTAATATAATCTGGTTTAATATAATTGTGGAGGTCAAGTTTTTGTTTCAATAAACACGTTACTTCTAATTTTTACAAATTCCATCCTGTTGAAGCGTTAATGAAAATGGGGAAAATCAAATGTGATGTAATTACCCTAGCACTTTTACACCAAAGATTTTATTTTTATTTTAATTTTAATAATGACACGCTTTTGGTTAAGGATTGCTAGAGCTTTGGGATTTGTATTCGCCAAATTAAACAAGATTTAAAATATGCTTTGGAAAATCTGGATGTTATAACGATGTAAATAGATGATGAAATGTCGCGCGTAATTACCATAGCGCTTTTTGGTATAGATATTGTTATAGTTTGAATTTTATTTACGCATATATCTAAAATACGAATCCTTCTCAAAGACTGTTTTAGCAGAATGTATTTTAGCAGCTTTTAGTTTGCCAATACCTCTATTTAAATCCATGTAATTATCGCGATTTGATGTAACGTTATCAAATACTTTAGGGTTAATATACATTTTTGAAATTTTCCATAAACAATATGAAAGTAGAGCGTTCGGTGAAAGGGTATCAAAATCGATGGTTGTGTTTTATAACAGGATTTATGTTGATTGGAAAAGATCTGTCGATTCATATAAGTATGGCCTAGGGTTTCTAGTTTAAAATATCTGTTTCAACTTTTAAAGAACGAGGTACAAGCAGGAGATAAGTCTGTTTTAGTTTAAAATTATTATTCTTGCAGACGCAAAATTATGTCTTTTACATTTTTAAAAGTTATATTTCGGTCTTGTCTCATAAGTGATTTAATTGTAATATTTAAATTTCCGCCCTAATTTTTACCTCTTTATTTTTTTATTTGCCAGCTCATATAAAATATGGATTTTGCAAAATTAAATGCGGTTATGAAGCGTAAAACTACAATAAGCGTTTCCGAGCTTGTCACCGATAGAAAATATCGTGTCTTAGGAGTCAGGCCTGTGTCAACAAAGTATGAGGATCGTGCTATTGTTCAAAGCGATGATTTTTGTGTTTTTACCAGAGCGATTTTTCAACTACTTAAAACTTGATGGAATAAAAACCTTCAGCGAGCTAATTGATGCTAAGAAAAGTGTTTATATGATTAGCAGGGGTAAAGTCGGTGCAACAGTGAACATAGACTTTGAATTAGACTAAAATTAACATTTTGTCATTTGCGGAATTTTTTGCCGATCTATGTATCTTAACTGTATGCAAATTTGTGCTATTAATGATTAGTATACCGAATAAACTGTATTAACGCTTATTGTAATTTTCCAATGGGTTGTTAGTAATACATTCTGACGTCTTAGTTTATAAGCTGTAAGTTTTTTCCCCCCACACCTCTCCACAAAGAGCTAGTTGAATGAAAAATAATGTGTTTGTGTTTAAACGCCTATTTGCGAATAAACGGATACATGTCTTTTTAGTTTATTGGCTTGCTAATTGGTTTGCAGATTTATGTAAATGTTGCTAGCTGGGAGAATTTGCAGATTCGGTAGACCCGGGGAAGGATGACAGGACCCGTCGGCCCGGCTCGGGGTGCCGAGTGCTCGATCCATACCCTCGGAGGCTAAGGATGTTTAGTTGAAGAAAACGCTTGTGCAAATTTAGGCCGGCAATGCTGTCACCAGATGTGCGAATATTTGCCAATTAATGTTAGATGACTAGTAATAGGAGAAGACTTAAAGTTGCATTTCATAAATGTTTGTGCGAAAATGCATGCAAAAATACTTATTATAAACTTGGATTATATAAAATACAAATTGTGCTAAAAATGGTATAGTGTTAAACCTGTGTGGCAAAGAATGGTAACCGATTGTTTGCACTTATTGCAAAATGTTGGTGTCTGTATTAGATTAATGATGCATTCCTGTAGAGGTAGTCCTGGGGAAGGATGCCGGAGCCCCGACGGTCCAAATCAGGGTGCTGAGAGCACGATCCATGCCTGGAGCTAAACAGTGCTTAGTTGAAGAAATCTATTGCATAGATTTTGTTACCGGATGTGCGAATATTTGCTCAAATTAGAATTTAATTAAATTATCCATGCCTGGGTGGTGGCGCTGCGTGTTTCATACCCTAAGAAAAAACGCTCCGAGTGGTAGATCCCATAAGGCGGATCTGACGTAAGGAAAAATGATAACATCGTTAATGAGTTTTCCCATTAAGAAGCGATTAGTGCTAATGAGTTTTCCCATTAAAAGCGATTAGTGCTAATGAGTTTTTTCATTAAAAAGCGATTAGCGTTAATGAGTTTTCCCATTAAAAGCGATTAGTGCTAATGAGTTTTCCCATTAAAAGCGATTAGTGCTAATGAGTTTTCCCATTAAAAAGCGATTAAAGCTAATGAGTTTTCCCATTAAAAAGCGATTAGTGCTAATGAGTTTTTCCATTAAAAAACGATTAGTGCTAATGAGTTTTCCAATTAAAACGCGATTAGTGCTAATGGGTTTTTAATGAGGAAACCCATTAAAACCCCATTAGTGCTAATGGGTTTTTAATGAGAAAACCCATGAAACCCCCATTAGTGCTAATGGGTTTTTAATGAGAAAACCCATTAAAAACTAATTAGCGCTAATGGGTTTTTAATGAGCAAACCCATTAAAAACCCATTAGTGGCGCGGCGGCGGTGGCGCTGTGCCAGGACCATCCATATTACCTACTAACATCTCGTTCAAGGAAGCTCTTATAGAGTTTCTCATAGATGATTGGTCGAAACCCTAAATGGCTTCATTTATAGACATATGAAATTTTTTTGTTAATTTTAAAACATGCCACAAGTACGAAGTTGTTGATGGCGTTGCAGTAAGGAGCGAAGTAACTCATTTATCATGACCACTGCACGAAGAGTCAGATACAAGAATGGTTTTTCATGCATGCAAAGTTGAAAATGATATGAATGTATTATTGCGATGTTCGGATACGGATGTTGTGATTATAATACTTGCCAATATGTGGTTTCTTAGTAGTAATGTAAAAGTGTGGAAAAGACTTGGAACAGGATATAATATTAGAACGCTTAACTTAAGTATATTATACGAAAATTTAGGAGCAGATCTTTGCAAAGCTTTCATGAAATTAGCGAATCGTCCACTCCAAGAAGACATTATAACAGAGGTTGAAAATTTTACTTGTAGAATGTATTATCATAACAAAGTTGAAGACATTAATCAAGTACGGTTATCTGCTTTCATAAGAGCTTACAAATGTTTTAATATTGAAGAAAACTTTGAAATCAATGCATGTAAGTGTGATGGATCGAACTTGCTTCCTTGTAAAACCGAGCTCTTTCTTCAAATTTTACGATCAGCTTATGTAGTCAAGATATGGTCAAATGCACATCAACAATCGCCACCTGAAGAAGTTCCCACTGCGTATGGCTGGGATTTGATTGATGAAAAATATTGTGCAAAATGGTTTGAAGGGTACCAATTGCCATCTTCAAATGAAGAAATACTGAATACAGAGACTAAAGAAACGCATGACGATGGTAACTAATAAATTTATACTAATTTATACTAATTTATGAAATACAATTATTTATTAAAACTAAAACAAAGAAATTTTTTTATAAGAACTAACAAATTTTCAAAAATATAAATAAAATCTTTTGCAGGCGCCGTTCAAAACGAGCGCTCAGGTTGATCTATACTTGGACTAGATGAGGTATTAAGCGATGATGACATTTTTGCCGACGATGAGGCTGATGAAAGTGGTGTAGAATCAAGTTTCCATTTGGAAGACCATTTCCTGCTATAAGTTAATTTATACAAAACAATTGTTTTCAACAATAAAGTTTTTAGTTTGAAAAAGAAAACACACAATACAAAGTATTGTTGTTTAAGAACCAAGTTACGTGTATTCTACAAATACATTTAAAACTTTTTATAAATTACACAACAACTTAAATAAAAGTAGATTTTAGCTATATACCGTCTTCAACCCAACAACTTAAGTTTTTGCCCCCAGGACTTTCCACCAGCAAATAGTTTGCAGCCAATGGTTTTCTACATTCTAAGTAATAATGTATATTGTGAGTGTACAATCTTTGAGGCTTGCATTAATAATAATGTTTGAGAAAAATTGATGTGTAACGAACACGTTTTTGAACTTCTTAAAATTCGGCACGTAGCACCTTCTCGCTTTGCTGCAAGGGTTTCCCGCCACCAGATCGATTGCAGCAAACGTTTTCTATCGATAACATATACAATTCTAACATAAAAAAATTTGAGCCTTGCGGAAGTACAACATACGGCAATGTCATTGTCCAAACTAGAAGGTCACTGCAGCAAGGTTTTCCACCGCTACCAAGGTTGCAGCAAATTGTTTTCTGTTAAGTTTTGATGCAAATAAGAATATCTGAACGTTTCAAGCTTACGCTTTTTCACGTTAGCACTTTCAGAAACGTCGTGTTTAAAACACCGTCGTCGGGCTCTCCACCACCCATTCGTTTGCAGCAAAATAATTCAATATACTATTAGGTAAGAATAAACGAAAAATTTGTATTTAGCCTTGCGTAAATAACACACCAAAAATGTCGCTGGCACCCCTACTACTACTAAAGGTTCTTGATGCCGAAATAAATATTTCTAACATACCACATCATGCTGTTTTCAAATCCGATTCTTTGACAACTAAGCTAAGAGTAGTTTTTGATGGTAGCGCACCTACACATTCTAATATACATCTCTAAACGCCACCCAAATGTCGGCCCTGTTCTTCAAAATGATCTATTTTCTCTACTACTACGCTTTCGTCAACATAAAGTTGCCTTGACTCGCGACATTGAAAAGATATATCGTCAAATCCTAGTCCAGCCTACTGAGCGCAAATTTTAACGCATACTTTGGCATAATGATCCTACTTCACCTCTGAAAACTTACGAACTGAATACCGTGACATATGGTACAGATAGTGCTAGCTACCTAGCTACCAAATGTTTAGAACATTTTTTTACACTTTGTGCCGAAACGTGTCCTAACGTTTCATCTGCTTTAAAATCCAATTTTTATATGGACGATTTATTTACTAGTGTTAATTCTGTTAAGAAAATGCAATCTTTGCAGGCAGACTTTACTACTGTCTTAGCTAGTGTGGGTTTTCCTATCAGAAAATTTCTTTTTAATTCTACTGAACATCTATCCGGCCAAGGAGAAACTCAACTCTACAGTGTTCCCTTGGGTGAAAGAGCAAATGTCAAAACTCTAGGTATAATCTAGAATCCTTCACAGAACGTTATTCTGTACAATGTCCAACTAAAAACTAACACAACTAGAAATACAAAGGGTTTCATTTTGTCAATGGTCTCGCAAATTTTTGACCCAGTATGGCTTCTATCGCCAGTTACGGCTATAGAAAACCTTTTAATACAACAACTTTGGCAACTGAAAACTTCTTGGGATGAAACCATACTTGAAATCTTAAATTTAGATTGGAATACCTTTAAATCACAATTATGTGCACTACAAAATTTACGCATTGTTCGCTGTGTAATTCATATATCTAACAATTATTCTATAGAGCTTCACGGATTTAGTGACAGCAGCAACTCTGCCTACGGTGCTTGTATGTTCGTACGCGTCACTGACACTTAAGGTATTTATTATTCAAACTTGTGTTCTAAATCTCGTATTGCCCCACTACATGGTGCTACGATTCCTAGACTGGAATTGTGTGCAGCGGCGCTACTAGCGCAACTTACACACAAAATAAAATCCGTCCTAACCGTTTCAATTTCTAACATACGATTGTAGACTGATTCAATGATAGTTCTACATTGGATAAAATCCGCCCCAAATTGATTTAAAATATTTGTTGCCAATTGAATTGCTTTCATTCAGGAACTAACTAATGTAAATTTTTGGTCACACATACCATCTAAATTAAATCCTGCAGATTTGGTATCTCGCGGGGTAACTATAAATGAATTATTAAACTGTTCTTTATGGTGTAAAGGTCCTAACTGCCTTACTGAACCACGCAATATTTGGCCTATCCAAAGTGATAACACTAATATTTTAGTTGACCCAGAACTTAAATCTGTGTCAAGCAATACTGTAGCCTTTCTAAACCTACAAGTTTCTGACGTATTCAATAGATATTCTACACTAAACATACTGCAACGTATTGTAGCATGGATTTTCCGATTTATAAAAAATTCTACACCGGAAACTATTCGAGTTTCTAGCTTACTAACTACAAAAGAACTACAAAATAGTCTTAACGTTTTTGTTAAACTTTGTCATGCTGAGACTTTTGGATCAGTAATAAATCAATTAAAATCTAGTCCTATTAAATCCAACTCCAGCAGATTATCATTAAATCCATTTCTAGATGAGAAACATACTCAGGGTTGGTGGACACCTAAAAAATTCTAATTACACTTTTGAAAAAAAATTCCCTATTTTAGTACCTAAACAATCTAAATTAACTAAACTAATTTTCCAATATTCTCACATTAAAGTAATGCACTGCGGACTGTAGCAATTGCTAGCTTGCATCCAAGAGCTCTATTAGCCTATAAGAGGTCTAGCTACCGCTAAACAAATTTGTCATGAATGCCTTAAATTCTTCAAAGCTAATCCTACTTCTTATAAACCTCTCATGGGGAGTTTACCTTTTAAACGAATTGAGTCTAATACTCCAGTTTTTCATAACGTCGGCGTAGATTATGCCGGTCCTATTTTGATTAAAGACCGCATGCTTTGTGGCACTAAATTATTAAAGGCCTACATTTGCTTATTTGTATGTATGGTAACTACACTTGGACTTAGTAACCAATTTATATATTTCTGCGTTCTTAGCTGTTCTAAAGCGATCCCAGAGGTTTCCCAAATCCAATCATGTCTGACAATGGTCTAACTTTGTCGGCGCTTTCAAACAACTAAGTGAACTTTACAAATTTCTTACTAATCAAGATGATGAAACTAATTTATCTAATTTCTTGGCCAATCAAGGAATTAACTAGAATTCATTACTTCGCGCTTTCCTCATCAGGGTGGTTTGTGGGAGAGTGTCATCAAGGCGGCTAAGACTCGCCTAAAACGGGTTTTAGGCAAAGCTAACTTAACTTACGAAGATTTTCAAACTGTCTTGATACAAATCCAGACTACGTTGAACTCACGTCATCTCTCACCACTATCCAGCGATCTTTCGGATTATACCCCTTTGACTCCTGGTCATTTTCTAATAGGCAAGCCTCTATGCCTTCCTCCTGAGCAAAATTTACTGCACCTAAGTCAAAATAAATTCTCACTATATCAGCGTCTTCAAAAAATTAATCAAGATTTTGAAAACACTAGTACTTGCTAGATGTACCTGAAATGCAACGACGTGTTAAATGGTTTAACAACTTACCTGAACTTCTAAAAATTGGTCTCTTGTACTAATTAAAGAATATAACTTACCTCCACTTGGTAAAGTTATTGAACTACATCCTGCTACTGATGATCTCCGAAATGTTTCTGTGCGTGTACCCAACGGTAACGTGATTAAGCGTTCGGTGCATAAGCTGTGCGTGCTACCGAACACAAAATGAATTTTCAATTCTTGTGATGTTTATTTTAAGAGTTTACTTACCTTACTTAAATTTTATTTGTTTAAAATATATTAAGATTATTTTTGCATTGTATATGCTTTACTATTTTGCTAACGTACTTATTTTGAAACCTTGAAGATTTCAAGGCGGCCGGCATGTTAAGGTTTTTATATGCCTGTCTCTGTCTACTTGTAAATAGTTTTTAATTTAAATAAATAATTCTAAGTAAATACAGTAATTTACTATCGCACCTCCACCTTTGGACTAGTCCGTTGATGATTGCGACGCTGGATCAAGCGACTAGCTTCCGGTACAGTACAGAACAGTGTAGTACGAATACCACTTTAGTACCACTACGGTATTCTACAGCATCTTATAATATTATGTAGTTCGCGGCTTGTGAAATGCTTCCTAGAGCATCATTATATTCTGTAAATAAACTTGTTTATAACTGTAAATAATGTTCTAAGTAATCTAATAAATAAGCACATGTACATAAGTATGCTAAAACGTGTGTGTTTGTGGTGTAATCCTGCATGTCCTATCGAAGCTACTATCAATCAACTTAATCGACTGATTAAACTAAATCTAATTCAATAGCGGAAAGGTGCAATTCATGATACTATTTGTGAGTTGTATAAATAAACCGTTTCGAAACAGGGGGTTTGATTTAAACAACTCCTACGGTTTCAAATTATTCGGGAAATTCTCGATTAAAGCGTATATCTCAAGTAACCAAAAAGGATTTAAAGGTCGAGTAAAATTAAATAAACAAAAATTTTAAAAGTTCGGAGATTCATAGGGGTGTAACTTTGTAAGGAGTGGTCCGATTTGTAAATTTTCGGTGGATTTAGATAGCACGAGAGATTTTGTATCAGGTTAATATAGCTAGTCGAAGAAAACTTTTATCTTGGTTAGATATGAATGCAATGAGCAAAAACTTGGAGTACAAGGCTTTAACAGGGTGTAACTTTGTAAGGGGTAGTCCGATTTTAAGAACTCGTATAGATTTGGATTGCCCCAGAAATTCTAGATCAGTCTAAGGTTGTTAGTCAAAATAACTCTTACCTAGGTTTAGATATGAATGCAAAGAGCAAAAATTGCACCAGTTCCTTCAATAATGCCCTACTATAGCGGTAAAGGTTTATTTAGGCTATAAATTGTGGTTGTAAGGAGCAAACGGGTCTGTAAATTTGTGTTCAATAAAGCAAGGTTGAAAAGACATTTACAAAACTGGGTTATAATGAGCTAACGGTAGACCAGTAAGTAGTCAAACTAGGGTTGCATGTGGGGCCCATCTACTCATATCATGTACAATTTTTGTAAAAATAATTTAAAAACTAAGGACTATACAGCATTTAATAATTGAGCTGGTAAAAATTGTACCAAATCGTTTGTACCTAAGTGTAAATATTTTTTCTGTTAACATGTGTAAATAAAAAATGGTATGGCTGTTGTATTATTTTGGTAATTTCATTTGATGGTGTGTGTGCGTGAAAGAGGTATGTACTTAAAGATAAGGATTCAAGAAGAGGCCGATTGCTGAGCTAGCCAGGGTGAGCAGAGAAATTCGAAGGCGTCCAAAATAAGGTGTAAGAAATTTTTTTTTATAAAAATTTTTTTTTTGAAAATTTTATGTTGGCCTAGGAGTGGGCACGAACTTTAAAAATCCACGGCAATATACATATACATATACATATACTTAATATATCATATACATATACATATACATATACATATACATATACTATACATATACGTATACTATATACTATACGTATACGTATACGTATACGTATACGTATACGTATATATACGTATACTATAGTATACTATACATATACATATACATATACATATACATATACATATACATATACATATACATATACATATACATATACATATACATATACATATACATATACATATACATATACATATACATATACATATACATATACATATACATATACATATACATATACATATACATATACATATACAAATACATATTCATATACATATACATATACATATACAGATACATATACATATACATATACATATGCATATGCATATATGTGACTAAATAAATCAAAATTGAATATTATTTTAAAAATGTGAATATTCACATGCGCAACATAGCTTACATTTCGCAAATACTAGTTTCTTAATATTAATCAGTAATAACTTAATTAACCATCTAACAAATACGAATTTTGTACAATAAATTTCAAAATAGTGTAACAATTTTATTTTCTGACAATATTTTTACAGATATCTAACTTATTTAATTTATTAATAACCAACTTAAGTATAATAATGCTACACAATCTAAGAAATAAATATTACATATTGTCAAAAACAATATTAGCTTTAAATTTGAAAGTGGAAAATTTTAAATTATGCGGTGACAAAAGATGCCTTTTGTTAGTGCATCATAAGAGTTCCCTCTGTTAGATGATTGTAATATTAAACTTGTGGTCAGGCGGCAACCCGTGTCATCTTATCACTTCCAACTCAGCTATCGTTAGAAGAGGTCAATTGTTCCTTGAACTCAAGGATCATGACGTTGATTCAGTCCACGTGTTGGAAGCATATAAAAATTAAAAATTGTTTTCTTGAAATGGTATCGTCTCGGCGACGCGCATTTTTATGTCCACACTTGCTGGAATTAGCTCGCAATTGACGAGACATTGATTTGTTTGAATGGCCTTTGGTTAACAGTAAGTATTACTGAATTTATAGCCTTACTAAATCAATATTTTTAGTGCAATTTAGGATAATTTGTACATCTTAGTTTTGAAATTTAAGAAATATAACTAATTTATTTGGACAAGGAATGAAAATTTATCAGTATCTAGTGAAGTTTAACCTTTGTACGAATGTCGAATTGGCGTGCTTCAATTATTTAATGTGGACTCCGTTGATGTTATGTTAAAAATTCAGTATGCAGCTAATTTGGTTGTATGGAATTGGAAATTCCTGTATTCTAGTTGCTGAAACAAGCGAATTATAAATCATCAATTATAATTCCGGGTATGGTCCATATACCTAGCAAGTATTTTTCCATCGGATTAACATCTGGTATGTAGACTGCTTTCCTATACGTCAGCTGTAGCATTGGGTATAGCAGATAAATTATTTTTTGTTTGATCACGTGGTAATGTTCAAGTTCATTAGGTGAATGACAGACTAGTTATTTTTCAAATTAAGCAACAGGAACCTGTAAAGTTTCACATTAAATCTTTTTATTAATACAATTAATATACGTTAGATGTCATTATGAAGATAGAAAAAGTTAAATTCTATATTTAAAGAAAATTAATTTGATTATTTGAAACATAATTTATTCAAATCTTAGAGAATTAAATTTTTACATTTTACACTTCACTAATTGCTAAGTGAAATATTTAATCATAGAATGTGAGGTTAAGTAGTGCTACTAAAACCAACCGAAGTTGTAATTTAAAGCTAAACATTCAGAAAAGAAACTCATACTCATTCATTTGAGAATAAATTTTTTCTAGACATTGCTAATAGAAAATTATCATGTTTTATCTGTGACAAATACTGATACTATCAAGTACCTATGTACACATCTTTCAATAATTTAATTTAATCAAACTTATTTAAAGAATATGTCTTGTAAATAACTTACTAAATACTGAAGGAATAGATTTTTATTTGGTCAAGACTATGATTATTAATTGGAACGAATGAGGGTTGATTCGAATTAATTATTAAATTTTGGATATAAATGCACAAACAGTGCTATCTTTGTTTTAATCTGTTCGCAGGTGTAGCAGTGCATCTATAAAGGTCACTATCGAGCCGTAAGGTAAGAAAATTTTAGGGATTGTGTTTTAGTAATATATTGTATAGCGGTAATTGAGTAAAGGTTTCCGCATTCGCCTTATACAAACAAAAAATTATTTGTCTGCTATACCCAATGCTACAGCTGACGTATAGGAAAGCAATCTACATACCAGATGTTAATCCGATGGAAAAATACTTGCTAGGTATATGGACCATACCCGGAATTATAATTGATGATTTATACTTTGCTTGTTTCAGCAACTAGAATACAGGAATTTCCAATTCCATACAACCAAATTAGCTGCATACTGAATTTTCAACATAACAGCAACGGCGTCCACATTAAATAATTGAAGCACGCCAATTCGACATTCGTACAAAGGTTAAACTTCACTAGATACTGATAAATTTTCATTTCTTGTCCAAATAAATTAGTTATATTTTTTAAATTTCAAAACTAAGATGTACAAATTATCCTAAATTGCACTAAAAATATTGATTTAGTAAGGCTATAAATTCAGTAATACTTACTGTTAACCAAAGGCCATTCAAACAAATCAATGGCGTCGCCGAGACGATACCATTTCAAGAAATTTAATTTTAAATGCTTCCAACACGTGGACTGAATCAACGTCATGATCCTTGAGTTCAAGGAACAATTTACCTCTTCTAACGATAGCTGAGTTGGAAGTGATAAAATGACATGGGTTGCCGCCTGACAACAAGCTTAATATTACAATCATCTAACAGAGAACTCTTATGATGACACTAACAAAAGGCATCTTTTTTTCACCGCATAATTTAAAATTTTACACTTTCAAATTGAAAGCTAATATTGTTTTCGACAATCATCCCGTCAAACACGCAATTTGCGTAACCGAAATGTATTCTACAGAAGTGTAGAATATTCGAGAAAACACCAGACTATGAATCTAGTTAATTTTTGGGTATATATAAGATCGGTGATGAGTGTACATCAGTCAAATATATCCAAATGTCGTATATAAATCATATCGTGTATAGTTAGTTGGTTATTACGTTTTGAAAGTCCTATAGTAAATATAAATTTGTGTTATATGAACGTGCATAATTAATAAACGTCTCTATGACATACCTCACAATTAGTTAGCGATTTGGCATGTTGGCGGCGATTCGTTGCTTAAGCTTTACCATAACATATAATTTAACCTTTACCTTTTTGGAGGGGATAACCAGGTAATGTTTCATTTCCTTATAAATGGGAATGATGTAAACATGTTGGAGTTCATTAACAACCATCAGATTGCTAATATCTATGTAGAGCCAGGTAGATAAGAAAAAGATAGAAGAGTATTGGAAGACCTAGACCAAGCAATATTAGTCAAATTATTAAAAATTTAGGTTGTGAAGGGTAAGTAGAATTTTTTAGATTAGCACAGAATAGAAAAGAAGTTAGAGCTGCGTCAAACCGACCTTAAGTAAGGTCAAAAACAAAATGATGATGAACGTGCATATTGTACCGCCAGCTTGTACATAAATAAGCAAAAGGTTAATCAATAAATTATAGTAGTGTTAGTGTTGTTAAAAAGACTTATGGTTAAGAATTTAGTTTAAGAAGATATTAGTGCTTGTCAATAGCATTAGTGTGGCAGCGCTTCGTTGTTAATTGGACTGAAAACTTCTATAAATAAGGCATATACTGTTAATTAAACTTGTGAATGGTGAATAACAATGGTCTAACAGAAAATGGTTTAAAATGTCGCCTCTCGTTTTCGCAGTAGCAATATTCAAACAAATTTTGTAAAAAAAACCAAAATCTATGGTTTATGAGGATTTTTTGCCTGTTGTCGAAATTGCACGCCCCTGATTTTTAGAAAATGGCTTTAATTTGAAAATGTCGCCTCTTGTTTTCGCAGTAGCAATATTCAAACAAATATTTTCTAAAAAAAAGTACTGAAATCTATGGTTTATGAGGATTTATTGCCTGTTGTCGAAATTGCACGCCCCTGATTTTTGGGTCGCTTTATGTATGCAAAATGGTCTAACAGAAAATGGTTTTAATTTGAAAATGTCGCCTCTCGTTTTCGCAGTAGCAATATTCAAACAAATATTTTCTAAAAAAAGTACCAAAATCTATGGTGTATGAGGATTTTTGCCTGTTATCGAAATTGCACGCCTGATTTTTGGGTCGTTGCATGTATGCAAATGGTCTAACAGAAAATGGTTTTAATTTGAAATGTCGCCTCTCGTTTTCGCAGAAGCAATATTCAAACAAATATTTTGTAAAAAAAAAAAAGTACTGAAATCTATCTGGTTTATGAGGATTTTTGCCTGTTATCAAATTGCACGCCTGATTTTGGGTCGTATGTTATGCAAAATGGTCTAACAGAAAATGGTTTTAATTTGAAAATGTCGCCTCTCGTTTTCGCAGTAGCAATATTCAAACAAATATTTTGTAAAAAAAAGTACTGAAATCTATGGTTTATGAGGATTTTTGCCTGTTATCAAATTGCACGCCCTGATTTTGGGTCGCATGTATGCAAATGGTCTAACAGAAAATGGTTTTAATTTGAAAATGTCGCCTCTCGTTTTCGCAGTAGCAATATTCAAACAAATATTTTGTAAAAAAAAAGTACTGAAATCTATGGTTTATGAGATTTTTGCCTGTTATCGAAATTGCACGCACCTGATTTTGTTTGTGTATGTATGCAAAATGGTCTAACAGAAAATGGTTTTAATTTGAAAATGTCGCCTCTCGTTTCGCAGTAGCAATATTCAAACAAAATTGTAAAAAAAGTACTGAAAATCTATTTTATGAGGATTTTTGCCTGTTATCAAATTGCACGCACCTGATTTTGGGGTCGTTGCATGTATGGAAAATGGTCTAACAGAAAATGGTTTTAATTTGAAAATGTCGCCTCTCGTTTTCGCAGTAGCAATATTCAAACAAATATTTTGTAAAAAGAAAGTATCTATGGTTTATGAGGATTTTTGCCTGTTATCAAATTGCACGCCCCTAATGTTTTGGGTCGTCCATGTATGCAAAATGGTCTAACAGAAAATGGTTTTATTTGAAAATGTCGCCTCTCGTTTTCGCAGTAGCAATATTCAAACAAAATATTTTGTAAAAAAAGTAAAATCTATGGTTTATGAGGATTTTTGCCTGTTATCAAATTGCACGCACCTGATTTTGGGTCGTTGCATGTATGGAAAATGGTCTAACAGAAAATGGTTTTAATTTGAAAATGTCGCCTCTTTTTCGCAGTAGCAATATTCAAACAAATATTTTCTAAAAAGTACTGAAATCTATGGTTTATGAGAATTTTTTGCCTGTTATCAAAATTGCACGCCCTGATTTTTGGGTCGTTGTATATGTATGCAAAATGGTCTAACAGAAAATGGCTTTAATTTGAAAATGTCGCCTCTTGTTTTCGCAGTAGCAATATTCAAACAAATATTTTCTAAAAAAAAAAGTACTGAAATCTATGGTTTATGAGGATTTATTGCCTGTTGTCGAAATTGCACGCCCCTGATTTTTGGGTCGCTTTATGTATGCAAAATGGTCTAACAGAAAATGGTTTTAATTTGAAAATGTCGCCTCGTTTTCGCAGTAGCAATATTCAAACAAATATTTTGTAAAAAAAAAAGTACTGAAATCTATGGTTTATGAGGATTTATTGCCTGTTATCAAATTGCACGCACCTGATTTTGGGTCGTTGCATGTATGCAAAATGGTCTAACAGAAAATGGTTTTAATTTGAAATGTCGCCTCGTTTTCGCAGTAGCAATATTCAAACAAATATTTTGTAAAAAAAAAAAGTACTGAAATCTATGTTTATGAGGATTTTTGCCTGTTATCAAATTGCACGCCCCTGATTTTTTGGGTCGTTGTATGCAAAATGGTCTAACAGAAAATGGTTTTAATTTGAAAATGTCGCCTCTCGTTTTCGCAGTAGCAATATTCAAACAAATTATTTTGTAAAAAAAAGTACTGAAATCTATGGTTTATATGAGGATTTTTTGCCTGTTATTGCACGCCCCTGATTTTTGGTCGTTATGTATGCAAAATGGTCTAACAGAAAATGGTTTTAATTTGAAAATGTCGCCTCTCGTTTTCGCAGTAGCAATATTCAAACAAATATTTTGTAAAAAAAAAAGTACTGAAATCTATGGTTTATGAGGATTTTTTGCCTGTTATCGAAATTGCACGCCCCTAATGTTTGGGTCACTCCATGTATGCAAAATGGTCTAACAGAAAATGGTTTTAATTTGAAAATGTCGCCTCTCGTTTTCGCAGTAGCAATATTCAAACAAATATTTTGTAAAAAAAAAAGTACTGAAATCTATGGTTTATGAGGATTTTTTGCCTGTTATCGAAATTGCACGCCCCTAATGTTTGGGTCACTCCATGTATGCAGAATGGTCTAACAGAAAATGGTTTTAATTTGAAAATGTCGCCTCTCGTTTTCGCAGTAGCAATATTCAAACAAGTATTTTGTAAAAAAAAAAGTACTGAAATCTATGGTTTATGAGGATTTTTTGCCTGTTATCAAAATTGCACGCACCTGATTTTTGGGTCGTTGCATGTATGGAAAATGGTCTAACAGAAAATGGTTTTAATTTGAAAATGTCGCCTCTCGTTTTCGCAGTAGCAATATTCAAACAAATATTTTGTAAAAAAAAAGTACTGAAATCTATGGTTTATGAGGATTTTTTGCCTGTTATCAAAATTGCACGCACCTGATTTTTGGGTCGTTGCATGTATGGAAAATGGTCTAACAGAAAATGGTTTTAATTTGAAAATGTCGCCTCTCGTTTTCGCAGTAGCAATATTCAAACAAATATTTTGTAAAAAAAAAAGTACTGAAATCTATGGTTTATGAGGATTTTTGCCTGTTATCGAAATTGCACGCCCCTAATGTTTGGGTCACTCCATGTATGCAGAATGGTCTAACAGAAAATGGTTTTAATTTGAAAATGTCGCCTCTCGTTTTCGCAGTAGCAATATTCAAACAAATATTTTGTAAAAAAAAGTACTGAAATCTATGGTTTATGAGGATTTTGCCTGTTATCAAAATTGCACGCACCTGATTTTTGGGTCGTTGCATGTATGGAAAATGGTCTAACAGAAAATGGTTTTAATTTGAAAATGTCGCCTCTCGTTTTCGCAGTAGCAATATTCAAACAAATATTTTGTAAAAAAAGTACTGAAATCTATGGTTTATGAGGATTTTTTGCCTGTTATCAAAATTGCACGCCCTGATTTTGGGTCGTCCATGTATGCAAAATGGTCTAACAGAAAATGGTTTTAATTTGAAAATGTCGCCTCTCGTTTTCGCAGTAGCAATATTCAAACAAATATTTTGTAAAAAAAAAAGTACTGAAATCTATGGTTTATGAGGATTTTTTGCCTGTTATCGAAATTGCACGCCCCTGATTTTTGGGTCGCTCCATGTATGCAAAATGGTCTAACAGAAAATGGTTTTAATTTGAAAATGTCGCCTCTCGTTTTCGCAGTAGCAATATTCAAACAAATATTTTGTAAAAAAAAGTACTGAAATCTATGGTTTATGAGGATTTTTTGCCTGTTATCGAAATTGCACGCCCCTGATTTTTAGAAAATGGTTTTAATTTGAAAATGTCGCCTCTCGTTTTCGCAGTAGCAATATTCAAACAAGTATTTTGTAAAAAAAAAAGTACTGAAATCTATGGTTTATGAGGATTTTTTGCCTGTTATCAAAATTGCACGCACCTGATTTTTGGGTCGTTGCATGTATGGAAAATGGTCTAACAGAAAATGGTTTTAATTTGAAAATGTCGCCTCTCGTTTTCGCAGTAGCAATATTCAAACAAATATTTTGTAAAAAAAAAAGTACTGAAATCTATGGTTTATGAGGATTTTTTGCCTGTTATCGAAATTGCACGCCCCTAATGTTTGGGTCACTCCATGTATGCAGAATGGTCTAACAGAAAATGGTTTTAATTTGAAAATGTCGCCTCTCGTTTTCGCAGTAGCAATATTCAAACAAGTATTTTGTAAAAAAAGAGTACCAAAATCTATGGTTTATGAGGATTTTTGCCTGTTGTCGAAATTGCACGCCCCTGATTTTTCAGTCGCTTATGTATGCAAAATGGTCTAACAGAAAATGGTTTTAATTTAAAAATGTCGGCCCTCGTTTTTGCAGTAGCAATATTCAAACAAATATTTTGTAAAAAAAAAAGTACTGAAATCTATGGTTTATGAGGATTTTTTCCTGTTATCGAAATTGCACGCACCTGATTTTTGGGTCACTCCATGTATGCAAAATGGTCTAACAGAAAATTGTTTTAATTTGAAAATGTCGCCTTCGTTTTCGCAGTAGCAATATTCAAACAAATATTTTCTAAAAAAAGAGTACCAAAATCTATGGTTTATGAGGATTTTTGCCTGTTGTCGAAATTGCACGCCCCTGATTTTTAGAAAATGGCTTTAATTTGAAAATGTCGCCTCTTGTTTTCGCAGTAGCAATATTCAAACAAATATTTTCTAAAAAAAGAGTACCAAAATCTATGGTTTATGAGGATTTTTGCCTGTTATCAAAATTGCACGCCCTGATTTTTGGTCGTTGCATGTATGCAAAATGGTCTAACAGAAAATGGTTTTAATTTGAAAATGTCGCCTCTCGTTTTCGCAGTAGCAATATTCAAACAAATATTTTCTAAAAAAAGAGTACCAAAATCTATGGTTTATGAGGATTTTTTGCCTGTTGTCGAAATTGCACGCCCCTGATTTTTGGGTCGCTTTATGTATGCAAAATGGTCTAACAGAAAATGGTTTTACTTTGAAAATGTCGCCTTTGTTTTGCAGTAGAAATATTCAAAACAAAATTTTGTAAAAAAAGAGTACTGGTATCTATCTTTATAAGGATTTTTGCCTGTTATCGAAATTGCACGCCCTGATTTTGGGTGTTGCATGTATGCAAAATGGTCTAACAGAAAATGGTTTTACTTTGAAATGTCGCCTCTCGTTTTTGCAGTAGAAATATTCAAAACAAAAATTTTGTAAAAGAAGACATGGGTATCTATCTTTATGAAGGATTTTTGCCTGTTATGAAATTGCACGCCCTTGATTTTTGGGTCGTTGCATGTATGCAAATGGTCTAACAGAAAATGGTTTTACTTTGGAAATGTCGCCTTCGTCGTTTTGCAGTAGAAATATTAAACAAAATTTTGTAAAAAGAAGAATATGGTATCTATCTTTATAGATTTATGCCTGTAATCGAAATTGCACGTCCTTGATTTTTGGGTCGTTGCATGTATGCAAAAAGGTCTAACAGATAATGGTCATACTTTCGAAATGTCGCTTCTCGTTTTTGCAGTAGAAATACTCAAAACAAAAATTTTGTAACAAGAAGAACATGGGTATCCATACTTTATGATGATTTTTTGCCTGTTATTGAAATTGCACGCCCCTGATTTTTGGGTAGTTGCATGTATGCAGAATGTTCTAACGGAAAATGGTTTTACTTTTGAAATGTCACCTTTCGTCGTTTTGACAGTAGAAACATTCAAAACACAAATTTTGTAAAAAGAAGAATATGGGTATCTATACTTTATAAGGATTTTTTGCCTGTTATCGAAATATCACGCACTTGACTTTTAGGTCGTTGCATCTATGCAGAATGGTCTACAAAAAATGGTTATACTTTGGAAATGTCCTTCTCGTTTTGCAGTAGAAATATTCAAAACAAAATTTTGTAAAAAAGAATATGGTATCTATTTTATGAGGATTTTTGCCTGTTATCGAAATTGCACCCCTGATTTTTGGGTCGTTGCATGTATGCAAAATGATCTAACAGAAAATGGTTTTACTTTGGAAATGTCGCCTCTCGTTTTTGCAGTAGAAATACTCAAAGCAAAAATTTTCTAAAAACAAGAGTACTGGTATTTATACTTTATAATGATTTATGCCTGTTATCAAAATTGCACGCCCTTGATTTTTGGGTCGTTGCATGTATGCAAAAATGTCTAACAGATAATGGTCATACTTTCGAAATGTCGCTTCTCGTTTTTGCAGTAGAAATACTCAAACAAAATTTTGTAAAAGAAGAGATGGGTATCTATACTTTATGAAGATTTTTGCCTTGTTATTGAAATTGCACGCCCTGATTTTTGGGTCGTTGCATGTATGCAAAATGGTCTAACGAAAATGGTTTTACTTTTGAAATGTCCCTCTCGTTTTGCAGTAGAAACATTCAAAACAAAAATTTTGTAAAGAAAAGAATACATGTATCTATACTTTATAAGGATTTTTTGCCTGTTATCGAAATATCACGCACTTGATTTTTAGGTCGTTGCATCTATGTAAAATGGTCTACCAAAAACTGGTCTCACTTTCAAAATGTCGCTTCTCGTTTTTGCAGTAGAAATACTCAAAGCAAAAATTTTGTAAAAGAAGAGTATGGGTATCTATACTTTATGAAGATTTTTGCCTGTTATTGAAATTGCACGCCCTGATTTTTGGGTCGTTGCATGTATGCAAAATGGTCTAACAGAAAATGGTTTACTTTGAAATGTCGCTTTCTCGTTTTGCAGTAGAAAATTCAAACAAAAATTTTGTAAAAGAAGAATGGGTATCTATACTTTATGAAGATTTTTGCCTGTTATTGAAATTGCACGCCCTGATTTTGGGTCGTTGCATGTATGCAAAATGGTCTAACGAAAATGGTTTACTTTGAAATGTCGCCTCTCGTTTTTGCAGTAGAAATATTCAAAACAAAATTTTGTAAAAAAGAAGTACTGTATCTATACTTTATAAGGATTTTTGCCTGTTATCAAATTCACGCCCTTGATTTTTGGGTCGTTGCATTATGAAAATGGTCAAAAAAATGGTTACTTTAAATGTCGCTTCTCGTTTTGCAGTAGAAATATCAAAAAAAATTTTGTAAAAGAAGAACATGGGTATCAACTTTATGAGATTTTTGCCTGTTATTGAAATTGCAGCCCCTGATTTTTGGGTGTTGCTGTATGCAAATGGTCTAACAAAAATGGTTTTACTTTGAAATGTCCTTTCGTCGTTTTGCAGAAGAAAATTAAAACAAAAATTTTGTAAAAAAAGTAGTATCTATTTTATAGGATTTTTGCCTGTTATCAAATTCACGCCCCTGATTTTTGGGTCGTTGAATTATGAAAATGGTCTAACAAAAATGGTCTTACTTTAAATGTCGCCTCTCGTTTTGCAGTAGAAATATTCAAACAAAATTTTGTAAAAGAAGATGGGTACATACTTTATGAAGATTTTTGCCTGTAATTGAAATTGGGATTTTTGGGTCGTTGCTGTATGCAAAATGGTCCAACAAAAGG
>JARFIW010000208.1:0-52807 GCA_036346225.1 Platerodrilus igneus
AAGAAAATTAAAAAATTTTGTTAGCTTCTGTAAGACCTGCGCTCTTGAAACTTGATACAACGCTAGTGTAGATGCACCAAAACAACACACCTTTTAAAGAAAAGTGTTGGACCTGGTTCAACAATGACACCATAAGAAAATTAAAAAAATTTTTTGTTAGCTTCTGTAAGACCTGCGCTCTTGAAACTTGATACAACGCTAGTGTAGATGCACCAAAACAACACACCTTTTAAAGAAAAGTGTTGGACCTGGTTCAACAATGACACCATAAGAAAATTAAAAAAAATTTTTGTTAGCTTCTGTAAGACCTGCGCTCTTGAAACTTGATACAACGCTAGTGTAGATGCACCAAAACAACACACCTTTTAAAGAAAAGTGTTGGACCTGGTTCAACAATGACACCATAAAAAAATTAAAAAAAATTTTTCTTAGCTTCTGTAAGACCTGCCCTCTTGAAACTTGATACAACGCTAGTGTAGATGCACCAAAACAACACACCTTTTAAAGAAAAGTGTTGGACCTGATCAACAATGACACCATAAGAAAATTAAAATTTTTTTTGTTAGCTTCTGTAAGACCTGCGCTCTTGAAACTTGATACAACGCTCGTGTAGATGCACCAAAACAACACACCTTTTAAAGAAAAGTGTTGGACCTGGTTCAACAATGACACCATAAGAAAATTAAAATTTTTTTTGATAGCTTCTGTAAGACCTGCGCTCTTGAAACTTGATACAACGCTAGTGTAGATGCACCAAAACAACACACCTTTTAAAGAAAAGTGTTGGACCTGGTTCAACAATGACACCATAAGAAAATTAAAAAATTTTTCTTAGCTTCTGTAAGACCTGCGCTCTTAAAACTTGATAGACAGCTAGTGTAGATGCACCAAAACAACACACCTTTTAAAGAAAAGTGTTGGACCTGGTTCAACAATGACACCATAAGAAAATTAAAAAATTTTGTTAGCTTCTGTAAGACCTGCGCTCTTGAAACTTGATACAACGCTAGTGTAGATGCACCAAAACAACACACCTTTTAAAGAAAAGTGTTGGACCTGGTTCAACAATGACACCATAAGAAAATTAAAAAAAATTTTGTTAGCTTCTGTAAGACCTGCGCTCTTGAAACTTGATACAACGCTAGTGTAGATGCACCAAAACAACACACCTTTTAAAGAAAATTGTTGGACCTGGTTCAACGATGACACCATAAGAAAATTAAAAAAAATTTTTGTTAGCTTCTGTAAGACCTGCGCTCTTGAAACTTGATACAACGCTAGTGTAGATGCACCAAAACAACACACCTTTTAAAGAAAAGTGTTGGACCTGGTTCAACAATGACACCATAAAAAAATAAAAAATTTTTCTTAGCTTCTGTAAGACCTGCCCTCTTGAAACTTGATACAACGCTAGTGTAGATGCACCAAAACAACACACCTTTTAAAGAAAAGTGTTGGACCTGATCAACAATGACACCATAAGAAAATTAAAATTTTTTTTGTTAGCTTCTGTAAGACCTGCGCTCTTGAAACTTGATAAACCGGATGCAAAAACAACACACCTTTTAAAGAAAAGTGTTGGACCTGGTTCAACAATGACACCATAAGAAAATTAAAATTTTTTTTGATAGCTTCTGTAAGACCTGCGCTCTTGAAACTTGATACAACGCTAGTGTAGATGCACCAAAACAACACACCTTTTAAAGAAAAGTGTTGGACCTGGTTCAACAATGACACCATAAGAAAATTAAAAAAATTTTTGTTAGCTTCTGTAAGACCTGCGCTCTTGAAACTTGATACAACGCTAGTGTAGATGCACCAAAACAACACAAATCCTTTACAGAAACGTGTTCGGCCTGGTTCAACAATGACACCATAAGAAAATTAAAAAAATTTTCTTAGCTTCTGTAAGACCTGCGCTCTTGAAACTTGATACAACGCTAGTGTAGATGCACCAAAACAACACACCTTTTAAAGAAAAGTGTTGGACCTGGTTCAAAATGACACCATAAGAAAATTAAAAAAATTTTTGTTAGCTTCTGTAAGACCTGCGCTCTTGAAACTTGATACAACGCTAGTGTAGATGCACCAAAACAACACACCTTTTAAAGAAAAGTGTTGGACCTGGTTCAACAATGACACCGAAAGAAAATTAAAAAAAATTTTTGTTAGCTTCTGTAAGACCTGCGCTCTTGAAACTTGATACAACGCTGTGTAGATGCCCAAAACAACACACCTTTTAAAGAAAAGTGTTGGACCTGGTTCAACAATGACACCATAAGAAAATTAAAAAAAATTTTTCTTAGCTTCTGTAAGACCTGCGCTCTTGAAACTTGATACAACGCTAGTGTAGATGCACCAAAACAACACATCTTTTAAAGAAAAGTGTTGGACCTGGTTCAACAATGCCACCATAAAAAAATTAAAATTTTTTTTTGTTAGCTTCTGTAAGACCTGCGCTCTTGAAACTTGATACAACGCTAGTGTAGATGCACCAAAACAACACACCTTTTAAAGAAAAGTGTTGGACCTGGTTCAACAATGACACCATAAGAAAATTAAAAATTTTTGTTAGCTTCTGTAAGACCTGCGCTCTTGAAACTTGATACAACGCTAGTGTAGATGCACCAAAACAACACACCTTTTAAAGAAAAGTGTTGGACCTGGTTCAACAATGACACCAAAAGAAAATTAAAAAAAAATGTTTGTTAGCTTCTGTAAGACCTGCGCTCTTGAAACTTGATACAACGCTAGTGTAGATGCACCAAAACAACACACCTTTTAAAGAAAAGTGTTGGACCTGGTTCAACAATGACACCATAAGAAAATTAAAAAAAATTTTTTAGCTTCTGTAAGACCTGCCCTCTTGAAACTTGATACAACGCTGTGTAGATGCACCAAAACAACACACCTTTTAAGAAAGTGTTGGCCTGGTTCCAAAAAATTTGGGACACCATAAGAAAATTAAAAATTTTTTTTAGCTTCTGTAAGACCTGCGCTCTTAAACTTGATAAACTGTGTAGATGCACCAAAACAACACATCTTTTAAAGAAAAGTGTTGACCTGGTTCAACAATGACACCATAAGAAAATTAAAAAATTTTTTTGTTAGCTTCTGTAAGACCTGCGCTCTTGAAACTTGATACAACGCTAGTGTAGATGCACCAAAACAACACACCTTTTAAAGAAAAGTGTTGGACCTGGTTCAACAATGACATCATAAGAAAATTAAAAAAAAATTTTTTAGCTTCTGTAAGACCTGCGCTCTTGAAACTTGATACAACCCTAGTGTAGATGCACCAAAACAACACACCTTTTAAAGAAAAGTGTTGGACCTGGTTCAACAATGACACCATAAGAAAATTAAAAATTTTTGTTAGCTTCTGTAAGACCTGCGCTCTTGAAACTTGATACAACGCTCGTGTAGATGCACCAAAACAACACACCTTTTAAAGAAAAGTGTTGGACCTGGTTCAACAATGACACCATAAGAAAATTAAAATTTTTTTTGATAGCTTCTGTAAGACCTGCGCTCTTGAAACTTGATACAACGCTAGTGTAGATGCAATAAAACAACACACCTTTTAAAGAAAAGTGTTGGACCTGGTTCAACAATGACACCATAAGAAAATTAAAAAATTTTTGTTAGCTTCTGTAAGACCTGCGCTCTTGAAACTTGATACAACGCTAGTGTAGATGCACCAAAACAACACACCTTTTAAAGAAAAGTGTTGGACCTGGTTCAACAATGACACCATAAGAAAATTAAAAAAAAATTTTCTTAGCTTCTGTAAGACCTGCGCTCTTGAAACTTGATACAACGCTAGTGTAGATGCCCAAAACAACACACCTTTTAAAGAAAAGTGTTGGACCTGGTTCAACAATGACACCATAAGAAAATTAAAAAAAAATTTTCTTAGCTTCTGTAAGACCTGCGCTCTTGAAACTTGATACAACGCTAGTGTAGATGCACCAAAACAACACAAATCCTTTAAGAAATGTTCCTGGTTCCAAAAAATTTGACACCATAAGAAAATTAAAAAATTTTTCTTAGCTTCTGTAAGACCTGCGCTCTTAAAACTTGATAGACAGCTAGTGTAGATGCACCAAAACAACACATCTTCTAAAGAAAAGTGTTCGACCTGGTTCAACAATGACACCATAAGAAAATTTAAAAATTTTTTTGTTAGCTTCTGTAAGACCTGCGCTCTTGAAACTTGATACAACGCTAGTGTAGATGCACCAAAACAACACAAATCTTTTACAGAAACGTGTTGGCCTGGTTCCAAAAAAATTTGGGACACCATAAGAAAATTAAAAAAATTTTCTTAGCTTCTGCAAGACCTGCACTTTTAAAACTTGATAGAAAGCTAGTGTAGATGCACCATAACAACACACCTTTTAAAGAAAAGTGTTGGACCTGGTTCAACAATGACACCATAAGAAAATTAAAAATTTTTTTAGCTTCTGTAAGACCTGCGCTCTTGAAACTTGATACAACGCTGGTGTAGATGCACAAAACAACACAAACCTTTAAGAAAGTGTTGGCCTGGTTCCAAAAACCAAAGACACCATAAGAAAATTAAAAAATTTTTCTTAGCTTCTGTAAACCTGCGCTTTTAAAACTTGATAGAAAGCTAGTGTAGATGCACCAAAACAACACACCTTTTAAAGAAAAGTGTTGGACCTGGTTCAACAATGACACCATAAGAAAATTAAAAAAATTTTTTGTTAGCTTCTGTAAGAAGCACTAACTGCCTACCAAGTTCTAAGAGCAAAAACCAAACTAAGAAAATTTTTTAATTTCACATTCAAAAAAAAATTAAAAAAAATGTTTTTGTTAGGGTTTTTGTAAACCGCCTCCTTTAAATGATTTACAAAAGCTTAGGTGTAGAAATTCAAAAAAACCCAAACACTTTTTAAAGAGTGTTGGAAACCTGTTCAACAATTTTAAACCATTAAAAAATTAAAAAATCTACTTTAAAGCCTGTTTAAAATATACACGTAAGTTAAGGAACCCAAAAAAACACCCTTTTTAAAAGGAAAGTTTTCAAAAAGAAACATAAGAATAAAATTTGTTAGTTTGTAGGTGGGTTTTGAATTGGATAACCAAACCGGTGTAGTGGCCCACCAATTTTTTTAAAAAAAGGTGTTGGACTTGTCAAAAGGAATTAAAAAATTAAAATTTTTTAAAAAGCTTTGAAACCCTGCGGTCTTGAAATAATACAAACCTAATTGTAGTGGCACCCAAAAAAAAACCTTTAAAAAAAATGTGAAAATTTTCAAATACACAAAGTTTTAAAATTTTTGTTAAATTTTCTTTAAGACTGCCGCTTCTTGAAATTATACCAAACGCTAATTTTGACCAACAACCCCTTTAAAAAAAATTTTGCCCTGGTTTCACAGCCCAGAATTAAAATTTTTAGGGCTTTGGTAAGGAACTGCCTTTTGAAATTTTTGTTTAAACCAGTTGATGAAAAAAATTTAAGAGTTTTGGAGTTCAAAACACTAGAAAATTTAAAAAATTCTTGGGCCGTAAAACTTGTCTTGGAATGAAAAGGCTAGTTGATGGGCAAAAAACAACAACAAAATCCCTTTAAAAAAAGTTACGGGTTACCAATAAAATAAAATTTTTGAAACCTCTGAAGAAACTTCCCTCCGAAAATTAATTTACCAAGGCATTGTAATGGTCTGCTAATGAAGAAAAAGGTTTTGATAAGTAAAACAATTATTGACCACAATGTCGGTGTTGCCATTTTTTAATCCCGAAAAAGATAGGGGATTCTGTTGATGGGAGTCCCTATGAATTGAGAGCAGTGATCAATCAAGATGGTTGCCCGGTTGAATATGCATCTGTATCATTAACAGAAACTCAACAATGGTACAATAATATTGAAAAAGAGCTGCTCGTCATAGTTTTTAGCTGTGAAGGCTTTCACTATTATCGGTTCGGTAGTAAATTCAAGGTTGAAACTGATAGTCGTCCATTACTGGGCATTTGAAGAAAACCCTTAGATGAGCTTGCCCCTAGAATACAGTGGTTGGTGCTTCGTCTACAAAGATATGCGCCTGAAATAAGAAATGTCCCAAGAAAACTTGTGCAGGTTGCTGATATATTAAGTGGCGACCCATTTTGTGACATTAAATACTCATTATTTAGACATGTATTTACATTTATATTCAATAATATCTACAACACCGGATAATGAGAAACGGTTACTGAGAGCAATAGAGAAAGAAACTGCTTTACAAAAAGTAAAATTTAATGTCGGGAATGGATGGTTCAGCCATAAATCAAATGTTCTTCCTTCTGTAAAGCCGTTTTGGACCATAAGAAATTATATTTATATACACAAAGGAGTTTTATTTTATCAAAAAAGAATAATACCAACTTCATTTCAGGATGAATTTCTTACTGTGTTATATCGGACACATCATGGCGTAGTTTCCTATAAAAAAAAACTACCTCAAATATCTATCTATTGGCCTGGAATCGCACAAGCAATAGATAAACTTATTCTTAGCTGTACAACATGTTAGCGTTACCCTTTAGCAAACCCTCGGGAACCATCGATCCCATATACCTTTCCTGAATTGCATTGGCAAAATGTAGGCCTATATTTTAAATAGCTTGACCAAGATCATTTTCTAGTTATGGTTTACTACAGCAGACAGTAGTTAACAAAATACACAATAGAATTGCATAGACAGTAATATCCACCCTTAAAAATGTATTTCAAACTTTTAATTAGATATTTTTAATAGTTTCAACATATTGGCGGCTTTCTATTTGATATTCCTCACTCCGCTTTGTACGAGGTCAGTAAGAATATAGGCAGAAGTTCGGTATGTGGACAGCACCCGATGGGGGCGTGGGTGGGCTCGTTTGAAAGCTTAGGGGGTGGGGGTTATAAATATTTAAGTGTCATAGGCCGGAGGGGTGGGGTTCACGTTTTATACGGGGGTCAAACTTTTGGTACTTTTTTATATTGTAACTCACATTATAGTGTATATAAATAGTACCAAAACTATTTTAATAATTTGACAATATTTTTAGGGTTGGTATAATACATGAGAATTTTATTGAAAATTTATAGATTACATTCTTCGATAGGGTAAACTTCTATTACAGATGCAATTAATGCTTCAAATATATCTTTTTTAAAACGACCCACATCTCTACGCCATAGGTGTTCACACAAATGCATAGCCAAATCTTCTGATTTCAGACCATTTCTGGCGACGTCATCTTTCATATGCTTCCATAGGCCTTCTATGGTGTTTGTATGTGCCCCTGTTTCAGGATCTTTGAAGTGATATTTATGGCATACTCTTTCATGTTTGTAGCCCATATCCTTTATTGCCATATATGGCCTCCAGTAATCAGAAATAATAGTAGTCCCTTTATAATAAGTTAGGTTAAGTTAAGTTATTTTAGGTTAGAGGTTAGGTTAGGTTAGGTTAGGTTAGGTTAGGTTAGGTTACCTTTGGCTATGTGCTTCTCGATGAGTGGCAAAAGAGTTTCCTTGTCTCTTTTATTATTGGCACATATTTCTAATCTGTAATCTCCTGTTTCTCTACAAATCATCCCAAAAATCCAGTGCCCTTCTCTTGGTCTTCCTTTCCTAAATTTCCTTTTGCCAACTTTTGACTCATCGATTTCAACTGTTACTCCCGGGCCACCAATTTGACCTTGTCTGTCAAATTCATTGTCTAATGATATCATGCACACCTAATAAATAAAAGACAATATTTAAAATAGTGAAAACAGATTTGATCTAGCTCATTTTTTCAAGAGATATACTTGTTCAAACCTATATACTTACTTCTCTGAAATATGAGAACCAGTCGGAAACTGCCTCTCTGCCACAACCAACTTCACGCATGGTGTGGTCATAATCGTAACCAGATGCAAAAGCGTACAGCATAAGAACCACTTTTTCGGCAGAGAGTTTAACATTTTCTAGCCAAGTACCTGTGGCCATTGAAATGTTAATTATTCCTCTGCCTTTTGCATGTGTACGCTTGGTGCATCTAAAACGCCCCCATCCATGCTCTATGTCAATTACCATTAGCTTTCGGCATTGAGGGCACTTCTTTTGGGAGGGCAAAAGCCACGAGACATAAACCACTTCATAGTGGTTTCTCTGTCTATTAAAACCTCTCTTGTCAATTTTGACAGATTCATAATATAAAAATAGATGCACACTTAATTTACAATAATTTATTTATGAATAAAATGATTATTAATTATTTAAAATGTCATACAAATGAAAGTAATGTCCACTAAATTAAGACATATGATTTGGTTTCATGTCTTTATATACTTAATTTCTATATCATGAGTTCACGCTTAAATGCGTGTCTATTGTGATTGGTTTGTGATTAAGACACCACTTTGGATGTTAATCCTTTTAATCTCTAATAATCTTATTTAATCTGATTAATTAAATTGTCAAAATTTTTCTCATGTATTATACCAACTTTCAAAACATAAGACACTAATGTGAATACTTTTGGTATTATTTATATACACTATAATGGGAGTTACAATATAAAAAAGTACCAAAAGTTTGACCCCCGTATAAAACCTGAACCCCACCCCTCCGGCCTATGACACATATATTTATAACCCCCACCCCCTAAGCTTTCAGACGAGCCCACCCACGCCCCCATCGGGTGCTGTCCACATACCGAACCGTAGCCAGAATATACACTGCACGGGTTAGAGTTGGCTTTGTTTGCAAAATTCAGAAACTATACTAATTTGACTTGCAATTAGTATCAGGGGTCGAGCGTGCAAAAAACATGGACTGTCAAAAATAACTAAAAATTATTACAAACCATGCAGAATCACGTACATTTCAAATACTAATAGAAAATTTGCGGGTTTATCAGTAAATTTGGTTTGAATTTCAAAATCTGGGACTACTTACTGAAATGTCACGCGACTGTAGATTGCAGATGGATATACAATGCGCCCTCGATACTATTAGAACAACAACCTAGCCTTGTGTAATCACTGGCAGTTGGAAGAGCTTTTAACACCATTGGAGTCAGAAAAATAACTTTCCCTGCAGTATGAAATTGTTTAAATGTCAATGCAATTCGATAACTAACTTGGTGAAACCTCAACACTATGTCTGCTCATGTACCAGTTTGATTATTTTGTTTTAGTAGTAAAATATTTAGACTAACCCATGTTGAGAATAAGTTTGTGGACATAACCTGAATTCCAATCTCTGGCAATTTCAGATAGGAACCAGATCATTATTATGTACAATATACACCAAGCCTGTGTTGAATGCGTATGATCATTAAAGGCTACTATCAAATATTATTGCGTAGATAATATATTATCCATTCATGACACAATGTCCACAAACTCATTCTCAACATGGGGACCTCCCATAAGAAAAACAAAGATGATTGTTATAGAACATGTGCCCAAGTTCCAACGTTTATACATTACCATTCTAAATGAAATAAGGCACAAAACCCTTCAAGTTCCAATGCTTATTATATCTCGTATTATATTTTGGACTATAAATCAGTTTGAAAAATTCACCTTCGAAGTTAATGGATTTTGTATTGTGTATTTCAGATGCAATGGTAATATTTAAAAGTTGAAGTTTTAAAATTGGACCTTTTCATTATATTGCTGATAAAATTTTGTAATGATTTCATACTCGAAGCTCGGAATAATAACGCAATATTAAAACAATAACAATCTCTAGACGAGTGCACAGACATATTGGGTCTTCTTAAATAAATTCTACTATACTATTTCTTTTTTTATATATGCACATTGTTTGTTTAATTTATTGTAATTACTCACATTGGTAACTCCACTACCTTATATGCAAGTATATACAATCACACTAATACTACACAAACTTTTTACATACAAGTTTAAATCTCACCCAACCGTGTTTGCTTTGTATAGATATCTCCCAACGGTTCACCAACGTTGTCAGTGTATTTCAAATTTTTCTTCGGTGTTAATATTCCAACCCTGATTAACTATGGTAAAATTGTCAAGAAACTTGCAATTTTATTCAACAACGGTAGTCTCCTTAAAGGTTCTCTACATGAGTAATATAGACCTCTCCGAATAGAATTTCTCTCCAGTAAGGTCTTTGCGACTCTCCAACATTATGCAAAAAAAACTAACCAATTCCTCTCTCCAAACAATCATCTAAAGGTACCCCCAGATATGAAAGTTGTTTTCATACTACCAAACGGTGTGGTACGATGAAATTATTGTAATAACCTGCAAATTGAAATAGGATATACTTTGTTTCTAATGCTTTATAGTTAACGGTAGACGTTACCAATTGATCGTCGACGCCAGGAGTTTGTTGCACTTCTGAATGCTCAAGTAATGTGGAAAAAGTTGCAAACATAGATGGTATCTTTTCATTTTCTTTTAGCATAATATTCTTTTTGGTAATTGAAAAATGTTTCATCCAGCTTGCATTATCTCTCCCCACATAATAATTTCTTGAGTAGACAGTCTGAGCTTCTACTGGATTTTGTACAAGGATAGCCTATTGATGTACTGTATTAGAAATTAATTCATTTTCATCCTCGTTTTCGCCTTCATCTTTAGTATCACTACCACAAAAAAAACCTGTTCATCATCTGAAAAATCCGATAAACTTTGATCCGCAAACTTTTCAAGTTCTTGTGTGGATAATGGTCGAATACAGTCACATTTTATCGTTTTAGATCTAGAGGGGCCAACTTGCTGATCTCTACTATCCGTCGTAAATAAACTTTCTTTGATCCCAATGCAATATAAATAAACAAAACAACACTGGAGACCATGTGCATTAAAACTTTGTTAAAAACCTTAGGTTAATGCCTACACTACATACCGTGTTCAATTCCAATACCACACTAAATCAAACTTAATACAAAACATATAGTGTAAAGCACACGTTAGCGCATGATTGGCATTGGCTTAAATAGCATCATCACGTGCTAGTGCGTGATTGGCAGTGAACGTGTTAACTAGTCGATCAAGTTCCTCTTCAACAAGTGACTTTAGAGCAAATGGTATTGCCATTGCCTTAATGTAGATAGGCTTAAAATTTGGATCTATCCCGTTTGATACAGGGACACCGTTAAAAGTATCTATGCCTTCAGAAAAAAAAGTCCGCAAATTTATCGAATAGCGTTGCAAATTTTAGATTTGTACTTGGGTCATTTGTAATACTAGCAGTATTAGTGTCAGTGCTATTCCACGCAACTTCTTTATTGTAATTTATCTTTAGCTTGAAATCCAATGCATTAAAGCATTTCCGTCCTAGCAAATTTTTTCGATCGCCAGTAACGATTACAATTGGTAATGTTGCACTTGTATTCCCATGATTAGCTTTAACATTACACCCTCCAAGCAGTGTAAGAGGTATTTTTTTGTAATTTATAAGATTAAGTTTCGAACGATCCAGCTTAGGAGTTATTTTAGTATAAAGTTTCTTAAAACATCTTTCCGGCAGTAATGTTTCTGCTGAACCAGTGTTAACTTCAAACAAACACGGTTGACCATCAATTAAAATTTCTATTGTATAAGGAGCAATACAAACACCTGAAAGATTATTTATTTCTTGTTTAAATTCTTCTTCCCGACTTTTTATTATCCGATATTACATTTGTAGTAGGTGAATGGCTCTTCTTTGAAAAACAGACTTTTGCAATGTGACGTTTTTTATAACAGGCTACACATCTGGAATATCTGAGTTTGCATTTTGAATGCGAATGGTTACCACTGCAGTTGTAAGACTGCTGCTCTGCATCATCCTTATTCCTATTTTTTTTTTTATAGAAAAACGAATCTGTAGTACTACTGCAATCAGCCTTTATTTCAACTATATTCTTTGAGGCAGTTTCAGTAGCACTATTTCGTAAGCAACTTTTAAAGTCAGATTTGTTTCAACAAGTAAACGAAACTGTAAAGATTCACTTCCTCCCCACAAACGATGCGGTCTCGTATGGCTCAGTCTACGAAATTACCGGGAAATTTGCAACTATTGGCCATCGATCGCAATTCTTCAACAAAAGTAGCATTTAATTCGTTCTTTTCTTGAACCCTTTTATACAACTTATAGCGCCGAACTATTGTAGAAGGTTTCGGAGAAAAAAGTTCAGGCAGTTTTGTAATTAGTTTTTCATAAGAATGTTCCGTTACTCTTTTGGGAACACAAATCGACTTAATTGTAGAATAGCATTTTAAACCACAAACTGTTAATAAAGTTGCACGTTTAAGTTTGTCCTCTTTAATATTATTAACCTCCATGAAGAACTCTAATCTTTCGGCATAAGATTTTCATGCTTCCAGGTTGAGTAATATTAAATTCCTTAATTTTCCTAATATTAGCCATAACTTTATCATTGTCACCAATTGTGTAATGTATGCCTTAATAATATATTAAACAATTCTGGAAGTAGTAGAAGTATATAATCTGAGGACTCTTTAAAAGTTGTACATTATGATATGAATTGACATAACATGACAAGCTTATTTTCTGGATACCTAGCAACATAATCTTGGCCATAGTTGAAACCAAATAAAGTTGCTTATGACTCATTGTTCATAATTGTATGCTTCTATACCATAAAAACGTATTTTGAGCAAGCTCCAGAATTCCGCGTGGCCTTGGAATATAAAGTTCTATCAAATCATCAACATTGACAGCCGAAAGTTAGGATAGCTTTATCTCGCGCTTCGACTTATGAACAAATATTCTTTTTTCATTCAAGAATTTATATAATCCAAAAACTTTGAACTGCATTATAAATAATTTGAAGAGTTTGAAATGTTTTATTAGCACGTAATAATTTGTAATAGATACCCACAAAATGTTTTTAAATCACTTCAGAATATGATAATAATTTTCCTAAACCCATTAATAAACAACCTACAATTATATGGAGGCCGGCTTCATGGTTAAGTTGTGATTCGTTTCCACAAAGTCATATGACTTTCTATTTGTAAAAATTGTCAATGACAAACATTTGTAATAAATTCATATTTGTGGTATCGGACAATACCTAAAATATTCAAAGGTTTTTATGTACAAAGATGGGTATAAAACGTTTTGACCACATCACTTTAACCATTAATCTTGTGCAAGATGCATTAAAACTTCCAGTGGCAAATATTGATAAAATAAAAGTAATTTTCACTCGTACACATAGTTTGCAAGCTACCTCTAAACTGATGGACTATCAAAAACATGGGTAATAATTATAAAGAATTTACAAGATGTTTTCACTTCAATCTACTACATTTCGAAATAATTTTTGAAGTTAGAAATTTCTATTAAAAAGACAATAACAATTGTGAATGTTGAGCTAACTCTGCTAAGTGTAGACGAATAGAGTACTGTTCAAGAGATGTCAAGTTCGCAATAATTAATCATAGTACAAGTATTTAAAAAAAATTGTATATGTGGAACATGGCAATATGTTAGCTTTGTCTATTCTTTTAGATCCCTTTACAATGTGTGGTATAATTTAAAATTATTTCATTTTCTTCTGTAAATAAAGACATTATTATTATTAATGAAGATGTTATCAATTGAATTAGTGAATAAACTGCGCAAAGAAAATTCCAGTATAAAGTTACCTGAAGCTAAAACCATTAATGAAGAATAACATCCAGAAGTGGTGCCTCCATATTGAATACAATAAATCAAGATCATCATTCTCGTAAGCGGGGCTATTATAGAACTTTAAATATATCTTGAACACATTATTGCAAAAAGAAGTGACGATGCTGTGCAGTGCTTGAAAATTAATAAATTTAATTAACCATTTTTAAGTGAGATAATAAGAGAAAATGTCGTCTATTACTTTTCTGTCATGCGAATGCTTATTTTCCAGAGCTGGAAATATATCAAGCAAATGTTACACAAGCTTATCTGTGGTAAGAACTCGGCAATTGTTATTCCTGCATTGTATTCAAAAGGATATTAATTAAATAATCAATATTTAGTTACTTTGTTTCTTTAATTATATTATTTAGTGTTTACCATCACTATATACATTTGATGTTTCCACATTAGGTTAAAATATCTTGAATGTGCATATAATTCAACTACTGAAACCTGTTATTCTTAGATATTCAGTAAAACACTGCACATAATTAACTACATCTATTTTCAATATAACTCTTAAGTAAATCAGATAACTTTTTATTACAAAATCATTCTTTTGACAATCATTGACATCTATCTCAAAACCTACTACAATTAACAATGAATAAGGTAAGTATCACAAATAACAGTATGATAAATTACTACACCCTCTCTTGATACTTTCCTTATTCTATAACATGAAACAATCAAATTTAAATTCTCTAAAACATGTTAGTATCTCAACTACATCAATAAATTAAAATCTTAACATCAAAACATAAAATTAATTCATTTCCCTCTCTTACTCAAATGATCTAGTTTGTATTTGTTTATTTTATTCTATTAATCCTAGTTCTAATTTGTTTGAACAAAACTGATCTTTGCTTTGAGCCTTCGTTATTTTCACTAACAGTTATTCGCAATTTTAAATCGATTGGAGTTGTACACGGTTTACACTGATCAAAATAAAAACGTTTTAGAATTCCTTTAACATACCTTTTTTTTGACTTATTTTCAAAATTCCCTTTTCGCGGTCATAATCTATTTCAAGTCCTAAAAAATTCTTTAAATTTCCTTTATCCTTTATGTCAAATTGTTGCATAAATTTACTTTTGTATTCATCTAAAACTCTTAAGTTCTGACTTGTCAGTAAAATGTCATCTACATAAATTACTAAATACACTACACTCTCTTTATCATGTTTTATGTACAAACAGTAATCAACGTTTGACCTTGTAAATCCTAAACTAAGTAAAAAATCATTAAATTTTTGATTCCAACACTTGCTTGCTTGCTTCAGACCATATAGAGCCTTATACAGTTTTAACACATTATCCCTCTTACAGTTCACTCCCTGTGGTGGATATATATATATATATATATATATATATATATATATATATATATATTTGTATTGATTCGCTAATGATAGTAAAGTTCTGATAGTAAACATCTTAGCCACTGGTGAATATATCTCATCATAATTAAACGTATCCTTTTGGGCAAAACCTCTTACTAGCAGCCGTGCTTTGTATTTATCTTGTACATCATGTTCCAATGGTTTCTTCGTAAAAATCCATTTTGTGCTTAATATCTCTGCATTTTCAGGTTTCTTTACCTCCACCCAAGTTTCATTCTTATTTATAGATTCTATCTCTTTCTGCATAGCAGTTATCCACATTTGCTTATCTTCTCTTTCATTTATTTGCTCTACATTCTGTGGAACATCTTCAATGTACGCAATTGCATTAAATGCCATATACATTTCAAAATCTGAATATTTCTCTGGTACTTTTGTTTTTCTCTTTTCCTTTTTATTTTCTCCGACTTTGTCTATATTTATTTCGTTTTCTTGATCGTCAATCTCAGTGATATCTTCTGTCGATTCCTTATCTTCCTTATTCACTAAGCCTATTCTTGCAACATTAATTTTATAATAAAAATCATTTTCATTGAACTTCACATTCTTTGATGTAATTATTTTTTCTTTAGCTATATCCCACAATCTATATCCTGTATTTGTGTATCCCATCATAATACATTTTTTAACTTTGCTATAAAATTTACCTCTAAATTGTTCTGGAATGTGAGAGAAAGCCATGCAACCAAATATCTTCATATTTTGAATACTTGGTTTTACACCATTCCAAATTTCTGCAGGAGTATCTTTTAAATTACTATGAGGGCTTCGATTTAACACATATGCTGCAACTCTTACAGCCTCGTTCCAGAAATGTTTTGGTAATTCTGCTTCTTCTAACATTGTTCTAGCCTTTTCTTCCAAACTCCTATTATATCTTTCACTCTTCCCATTTTGTTGTGGAGTATATGGCGTGGAATAGTCTATAACAGTTCCATTTTCACGACAAAAATCTTTCAATTCACTAGAAATATATTCGCCACCATTATCACACCTTAAAACTGATAATCTTAAATTAAACTTGGCCTGTGCGGCCTGAACAAACTCCTTAAAACAATCAAAAACTTCGTTTTTTCCTTTTAACATATAAACCTGAACAAAACCTGAGAAATTATCAATAAACGTGATAAAATATTTTTCACCTTCATGACTTACAGGTGTTATTGGACAAACTAAATCAGAATGCACTATACCTAAAATCCTGTTAGCTTTATTTCTGGAATTAAATGGTAATCTACTCATTTTGCCCTGAACGCAAGACTCACAAAATTCAACTTTGCTCAATTTTAAATTTTCTAACCCTTCAACCATGTTATTTTTTAATAACTTTTCTAAATTTGCATTACAAATGTGCCCTAGTCTCCTATGCCATAATTTTAGTTCTTCATTTTCTGTTTCAGTACTTAAACATTCATTAACATTCACCTCAAAACTTATTTCATATAGTTTATTTCTATTTCCAATTCCTACTAAACTTTGTTACGCAAAAATACCTCGCCATTATCAAAAACTACTGTGACACCGTTCATTTCTAATCGCTTCACAGACATTAAATTTTTGCGAAGATTGGGTACATACAACACATTCTTTATTGTACATTCTACCTTTTCATTATAAACATGACTGACTATTTTGATGTTGCCCACACCTATTGCTTCCATAAAATTTTCACTTTTTGCAACAGCTATTTTAATAGGATTTTGCAACAACATGTACTCAGAAAAATATTTTCTAGAGTTTACCATATGATCAGTACACCCAGAGTCTATATAAAATGAAATGTCTTTCTTACTTACAGTTTTGTCTTCAACTTCTGTTTGTGTCATGAAACATATACCTTTATCTGTGTCCTCTTTTTCAACAAAGTTACCTTTTGATTCTTCCATTTCCCTTTGATTACTATAATCTCCTCTACTACCACTGGGTTGATCTCTGTATCTTCCTCTTTGATTACTATAACTTCTCGAGTAATTCCATCGTTGGTTATTGATATTTCCTCTTTGATTATTATAATTTCCTCTGTAGTTACCTCTACCTCTAAAATGTCCACTTCTGTAGGTCTGATTTTTATAGTTATTCTTCTTGCAATCTCTTTCATAATGCCCTTTTCCAGCACATGCGTAACATACACCACTATTATTTGTTAAAAACGCTGCAGGTTTACTGTGTTCTTGTCCAATTTTGTTTGTTTCAATTTCAGACGCAGCTTTTCTTCTTTCTACTTCAGTTCGTAGCTTTGCTTTTACTAAATTTATACTCAATTCTTCTGAAGGCATAATTTCCAAAATCGCAATTACGGTTTCCATGCTTGGTGGCATCACCATTAATAAAGTACAAACTAAATCTTGTTCTTTTAAATCTGCTCCTGTAACTTTTAATTGTCGTACTGTTTCATCAAATTGCACTAAAAACATTTCAAGATCTTTTGCTTCTCTTAATTTCATGCTCATTAACCTTTTACGTAATAACATTTGTCCCGGAATACCCTTCTTTTCATACCTTTCTTCAAGATTCTTCCACATACTGTATGCAGTCTCTTTATCTCTTATTAAATCAATTTGAGCATCATCAATGCACTGCACGATATAAGATTTGCATTTATTATCTCGATTTTTGGCTTCAACCTTTTTCTTTTCGTCTGTGTAACTTGTTGCATCAAATTCTATTTCTATGCATTCTAAAACGTCCTTTTCCATAAATAAAGATTGCATTCGAAACTTCCAAGCATGAAAATTATTTACATTTAGCAGTTCTATATTAAAATTATTTTTCATGACAGTTACCAAACTTTCTGCCATTTTTTTAGATGTCTGGGCCCATAACCTGTTATTCTTAGATATTCAGTAAAACACTGCACATAATTAACTACATCTATTTTCAATATAACTCTTAAGTAAATCAGATAACTTTTTATTACAAAATCATTCTTTTGACAATCATTGACATCTATCTCAAAACCTACTACAATTAACAATGAATAAGGTAAGTATCACAAATAACAGTATGATAAATTACTACAAAACCTGCAGTATTATAATACGGTAGTGGGTGTCATACATAGAAACATTAGACATTAAATCAACATTTTGAAATATTTATTATTTAAGTTCTAGAATGCAATATAACCAATATTTACATAAATAATTGCCAGAATAGTTTTATAATTTTTAGATAGGATATATTTATTTTTCAGTCATAACTACAATCAATGTCACTGTCAGCCACTATTGTCATTGCCATTTATAACTAAGGGTTGAACAACATTAAATTGTATTTCAATATGCAACCATTCTTTCATGCATTTGTGAACATGTTCTATACATTTTTGCCAATATGCAGCGTCTATCTGTTGAAGTGATTCAAACCATATCATTCTTATATTATGGTCATTGTAATTTTCGTTAAATTGTCCCACATTTTTATTTAGTAATCTTTGGATATAGCCCATATTAACTCAACTGGATTAAATTGACAATGACATGGAGGTAATCGTAAAACTCTATGACCATGCTTCGCTGCAATTTCATCTATTTTGTAAACTTTAGCTTTTGGACTCTCTCTGACTAACGTCAATAATTCTCTTTTTAACATACTAGTTTAAAAAGATACTTTATGTTTCAGCAGATAGTCTATTAATTCCTGTTTATTAGAGGTTGTATTTGGCATTTTTTCCATTAATTTTGAATGATAAGATGCGTTGTCTAATATAATAAGGCTGGGTTGGTTCAGGTTTGGAATTAAAGTTTCTTGAAACCACTTCGTAAACAGTTCAGCATTCATATTGCCATGATAGTCTGCACTTGGTGATTTGGTAGAAAACAAAAGAGACTCGTTTGGAACAAAACCATCTTTGTTTTTTGCATGCAGCACAATGAATCTAAAATAGTACCAAAATAAAGAAGACTATTTAAAACAAGTAATCAGAAACCAACCGTTCTCCTTCACCAAATGATTTTTTCTTAATACTTTGTTTTGTGTTATCAATCCAACTTATATTCGCTGAGCCCCGACTGAAAATCCACGATTCGTCTAAGAAAACAGGATCGTACAATTCGTTTTGTTTATTTAATTCGTATTCTCTCAAGAATTTTACTCGTGCTGCGGCAACATGTTCTAATTCAAATAATTCCCATCTGCTATCATCATTTTTAAAAGTAAAACCAATGGTAGGTAAAAGCCTTTTCAAACTACTTATACTAAAACTAAATACTCCAGACAAAGCAAGTTCTTATTGTATGGCTTTTACTGTAACACGGAGCCCCAAAAATTACACATTGGTTATAAAATATATCCCAAATTAATATTATCTTTATTACGTTTAGAATGCATGTCATATATTTTTCACTTGACACAATCTTTAACAAAATCGTCTACATCACAAGATTTTAATTTTATGCATTTTCGATTCATACCACAAGATTGCAGTGGTTGATTTTCTTTATATGCTTCAGATACCTTCTTCTTAATACTAGTAAGTGTTCGGAGTCCTACCCCACAGACTTCGGTAGTCCGCTAAAACAATCGAATTAAACCATCTTTTCTACTAAAGTTGCTCTAGCATTTGTTCTTACCTGCATTACAGATTCAAATGGAACAAACAAACCTCGATTGTCACGTTCCCTTTCAAAGTAATTAGAACATTCATAATTATCAACTGTGTTTGTAATTTTAAATGTTTATTACGCAGCATTTTTAGTGTCAATATGAAACGACAATAGTTTTGAAAAAAACTGTTCTACGATACAATTAAGACAAAAATACAAAATGTTAAATGAATAGAAAAGCTAACTTAACCTTCAAAAGCACAAATGAATTTACAAACTATATGAACCAAAATAAGACCTTTCCTACTTCTTTATTACAAAATTATGAAGAAACACCTTTCTATAGCTATTCTGTTCTATGAAGTTGAAATTGGTAGACATGAGTAACATACATTATACTATAGTTGTGTTTTCTATCTAGGTATTGTGATGAGTCACACGCAAGTTTGTTTGGTTCTAACTATAACTATTTCATGAACACAAGCATAACACAAATGAATAAGCATTCAGTTTCCTCAGGAATAATTATGAGCCTCCTATACCTAAAACCAATAGTTCTTTTTTAATTATTTCACTTTTTAACAATAATACTGCTTTATTACAATAAATGTGCTTTATTAACAAACAAAGAGTGTAAACTGACCTTATCTAGCTACAAGAATGTAATGCAATCATAGAATTTAGGTGGAATAAATTTAAAAAAAAACAAAATACTAATTGTAATGTAATATAGGTTTCTAAATGTTGACTGTTCTATTGTATGCGGAGTTGAAATCCTGTTGTGTAAGTTTCGTGTATGTTAATTAGCTCTATGTGCTGCACCTCTTGAAAAGCTTCGCGAACTCCTAATATCATGTTTTCGGTTGTAGTTGATAAGGGTCCGGTAAACAATGCCTTTAATGAACCCCCCCAAAAAAAATGTACATAATGTGTCTTTTGGGGATCTTGGCGACCAAGTTATAAGTCCTCTGCCTATCCGCCTTCATTCAACATGCTCGTCTAAATAGTTTTACGTCCGCAGCATAATGTGGTGGGACACCGTTTTGCAGAAACCACGTCTCGTCTTGCAGCTACTAGAATAGCTTCAATAAAAAGGGTAGCTCATTTCTTAGGAAATTAAGGTATGATGCACCCATTACAGTGTTTTTGAAAAAATAAGGCTCAATGACAATGCTCCCACTTCCCCCTAAACATTAATGAATCACTTATTTTGGCAATAAGTTGACCTAATTAAATGAGAATTAACATTCACATGATGATAATTTCTGGGATTATGAAAAGTTGTTTCATCCATAAATAGCACTGTACTAAAAAGAAATGCTGTCATTGATTTTGTTGAGGACCCACTGACAATAGAATATCCTCTGAAGAGTCTTTTTTTAAATTTTCTACCTTTCGAAAATGATACGTTTTAACATTTATCGTTACTGATTTGTTTGGTTAATTGAATAATTAAAGTAACCCGTGGGTTCTTTAATATTCTCCGAAGAAAGCAGTGAACTTTAAGGAAGGATTTCCTTAAAATGATGGAACGCAACTATCTTCTGACTATGCTAGGGATCTATTCCTCGGGTAGAGCTTATGAGGATTGGTCGTGGTTCTTTTTACAAAACATTATTTACTTACTGTGGCTTAATTTATACTAAAATAGGGGTATGGGGAGGGCGCCACCAAGTCATTAAGTTTTAAACACAGAGTTTCCCTAAGAGGGACTTGGGAGTCCTTAGAGAGAAATATTGTATTTACTGCTTACGCAGGAGCTGTAAAGAAAATTGAATTAAATTAACAAAGGACACAAGAGGTATACTCGTGCTACCTCATAATAAGAAAAGCTATAAAAATCAATTATGCACACACTTTTATAGACACAAAAATTAGGCATCAAGTTTTGAAAGTGCTATCAGTGCTCCTTCATCAATTGGAAGTTACAAATATTATATTGAAGGTATTTATGTCTTTTATTCCTTGATCCAATTACCCTATTTTTGAATTCACTTGTTCAAAATAAAACAATTAATTAAATGAATTAAATTGATTCTTTAATTAAATGTTGCTTCATGATAAAAAGTTGTATGTACAAAATCTACATATCAAAAATGGTACTTTAATTTCTTCTACACAGATGTAGGATAATAAATTCAAATAAAATATCAAATATGTTAAGCATTTCTTTTGTTACAAAATTATCTCAAATCAATACCCAAAATATCAGATCTGTTATTAGGTTTACAGGTTTATATGGAAATATCAAAAATCTAATAATTTAACTTTCAAATGCTTTAATATGAGGCGCCGTTTGTGTCTATAATAAATACTGAAATATAAATATATTTTTTAATATATATTACAAAACATTTTACATATATATTTAAAAAAATATTTATATTTCAGTATTTATTATAGACACAAACGGCGCTTCATAGTGTAACGCTATCCATGGCCTTAATTAAATCTATTATAGACATAGCATTAGCCAATATGTATGCCCGGTGCCCTAGAATTTTTCAGGCCTTTTAATGCTGATTCAAACTCACCTCTAAATATAGGATATCCCTTTTGATACTATATACTAACGGTTTGTAAATAAATCCGCACACTAAGTTTCCAGTTTTTTGTTCTGTGTGACCCATCCCACTCTACAACGTTTTTAGCTAGCGCTGCATCCAGTTCTTTTGTATTTCTAATATCCCTTGTTTTGTTGCAGTATTCGGTGCCGGCGATATTCTTTGCTTACTTTATTACTTTCTTTCTAGTCTGCACGGAATAGCGTAACATTTAAATTAATGTTTGGTGTGAGCAGTTTACATTTGTGAAGAATAGTTTTAGCTAACGCAATGATGCACAGAAGAAGGACGCTGATTATAGACAAACCTTGTCCTGTGAAAAAATCTGGTACAGTACGGGAAGTTTTAAACATTGCGGTAAGCGAGAATATGAAGTTGACACAGTTTGATGTATGCATGGCGTTTCTGAATGCAGAAACGTGCATATTATAGCCGGAAGGTTACATGGATGATATGTAGAAATAGAGTTTATCATTGTCGACAAAGTGTTTATGGCATGACGTAAGTCCCACGCTACTGGAATGTCAGATTTGAATTTTTTTAAGAAACTCAAATTTAAAAAAGCAAATTCGTTCAGTATCTTTTTATTCATTGCTAAGCTACAAAACGAATTCAAACCTGAAACATGAATCTGTATGAATCGGCCAAGCTTATTCAAGAAATGTTTTAGACCATTTCGGCATGGTTGATTGTCGTCCAACATCAACTCCAACTGTAAAAGAGACTACTGAAATAGGACAGGAAGAACAAGTCATAGAAAGAATTTCCATACAGACAAACAGTCGGTGTTTTAGTGTATCTCATTACTTTTGCTGTTTTATAAAATTGGAAAACTTCACTTCAGTAGATGTTGTGAAAGTTAAGTGTATCCTTTGCTAATTAAAAGGTACCCTTGTTATTGGAATTCCGTATAAAACAAGACATAAACCAAGTATCATTGGAGTTTGCTGCAACGCTGATCATGGTTGTGATGCAAGTAGTGGTCGTTCAACTTCAGAAGTGGTTTGTTTGTATGCTGGAGGAGTAGTGCCTTGGATTAGTCAAAGGCAAGCTTCAGTAGTCATTTCTACTACTGAAGCCGAAATAGTCTCTGTAAGTGAAGCTGCAAAAGAGTTAAATTGACTTAAGAGGTTATATGAACAAATTAATGACCTGAAATATGTTCTTATGTATTTGGTAATAACGAAGCCGCTATCAAATTAGCTCAGAATTGTAGAGAGATGGTCTTAGAAGGAAAGCTTGTAGTAAAGAAAATTGTTGGTTCTATACAGTTGGTAGACTTGTTGACCAAACTTTTGTTCAAACTTAGACTGAAAGTATTACATGCAACTATAAAATTAAAGAAAGTGATGAGAGAAGATGTTAAAGTTTATGAATTTCATATCATTCTTTATTTTATTTAATATATTTATATAAATTCATAAATATAGATTTTGTTTTAGAAATTTCGAATGGACCTGCACCTTGCCGAAGTTCTAAATTACTAGAACAGGTGAAATGGCTTGCGTGTTCTAATGAGCTAAAGAGCCAAACTACAGGTCTAACCAAAGTAGTAGGGTCGTTAGTGAGGAACCAGACTAAGACAGGTCCCCGAAAGAGGGCAGCGGCTCTTTCGGTACTTAGATTGGCAGAGACCATAGGGGTCGGTATGGCAGTCTAAGACACACTACCGCGATGTGGAAGGCAACGGAAACCACCACATTATCTCCCAAGTACACAGCGTACTTAAATTGTAACAAACATGATGGCATTCTCTGGGGTAAAAGATTCCAGAGTTAAAATAGTCCCCCATTCGGATCTCCGGGAGGGGACTACTTCGGAGGATGCGATCGGAAAGTTAAAATAAGAGTCGGGAACATTCTGCGAGTCGGAGCGTGGAATGTTAGAAGTATGAAGCAAGTAGGTAAGCTAGAGAACCTAAAAATGGAAATGAATAGGTTATCACTAGACATAGTAGGGATCAGCGAAGTTCGGTGGCTAGAGGCGGGGGAATTTTGGAGTGGAGACTTCAGGGTAATTCATACAGGAGCAGAGGACGGAAATTTGGGTGTGAGGATAGTTATGCGGAAAAAGATAGGATACTGTGTAGAAAATTACTTACAAAAGAACGAAAGAGTACTCATGGTTAGATTAGAATCTAAACCGGTAAACACAGTAATAATACAAGTATACATGCCCACCTCTAGCTACAGTGACGAAGAGGTAGAAGCGATCTACAAAGATATCGAAGACATATTAAGATACGTAAAAGGACATGAAAATTTAATAATTACGGGGATTTTAATGCTGTGGTAGGTGAGGGTAGGGAAGGAGCGGTAGTAGGTTTATTTGGTTTAGGCACGAGAAACGACAGGGGAAATAGGCTGGTAGAATTTTGCGACAAGAACAATTTAATTATCACAAACACATTATTTCAACATCATGCTAGAAGACGATATACGTGGAAGATGCCAGGAGATATAAGACGATATCAAATAGATTACATTCTTGTTAGACAACGGTTTAGGAATCAAGTAAAAGACTGTAGAAGCTACCCAGAAGCAGATATAGTTACTGACCACAACATCGAAGGCCGCACTTAAATTTAAAAATCTGAAAAAAAGGAACGGAAAAAGGCACTTGGACTTAGAGAAACTAAAAGATAAAGATATTCAAGTAAGATTCGAAAAAAAGTCAAATGAATTGCTGAATGATATCGGGAAAATATCTGAAACTAAGAAACTAGAAACAGAATGGAATAACATTAAATCCAGCCTAGACATGGCGGCCAGAGATATTTTGGGGTATACACAAAAAGAAAATAAGAAACCATGGATAACAAAGGATATCGTGAATTTAATAGAAGAAAGACGAAAATACAAAAATAAATCAGACGAAACAGCAAAACAGAGATACAAAGCCATAAAATGAGAAATTATTCGAAAATGCAGAAAAGCTAAAGAACAATGGATTGATGAAAAGTGCAAAGAAGTACAAACGAAGATGGAAATAGGAAAGACAGACGAAGCATACAAATTAATTAGAATGAATTTTAGGGATATAAAACCGTATAGCAAAAATATAAGGGACGCACAACGAAACGTCATTATAGAAAACGTAGAGAAAGTGAGTAGATGGCAAGAATATATAGGGAATTTATATGCAGGAGAGGAACTAACTGCATTAGAACAGGAATCAGACATCGAAAATGATAACTTGGGATATCCTATACTTCGAGACGAGTTTGAATTAGCATTAAAGAGTCTGAAAAATGGTAAGGCGCCGGGTACAGATAAGGTGCAAGCAGAAACTCTAAAAGCCGCTGGACAAGCAGTAACAGAACGTCTCTTCCAACTTTTAAGCTATATGTATGAGACAGGCGAGATACCCAAAGATTTCAAACGTAGCATCATAGTAACTATACCAAAAAAGAAAGGCGCGGATAGATGTGAAAATTTTCGAACAATAAGTTTGACAGCACACGTGTCAAAAATATTAACTAGAATTGTGCAAAGACGAATGGAAAAACGAGCTGAAGAAATACTAGGAGAAGACCAATTTGGGTTTAGGCGAAGCAGGGGAACACGGGAGGCTATTTTAGCTCTGAGAGTGATAATGGAGAAAACAATAGAAAAGGGAAAGCATGTATATAGGGTTTGTAGATCTGGAAAAAGCATTCGACAATGTAAATTGGAAAAAATGTTTGAAATACTCAAAAGATTGGAATGAGTTATAGGGATAGACGAATAGTACATAGCTTATACAAAGAGCAAACAGCAGTAATAGAATTAGAGCAGGAACGTAGGGAAGTAAACATTAGGAAAGGGGTGAGACAGGGATGTGCCCTATCCCCATTGATTTTTAACTTGTACATAGAAGAGGCAATGAATACTGTCAAATGCAGGAAGACATTTGGAATTACTATGCAGGGACAAAAAATTGATATACTTAGATTTGCAGATGATATAGCGGTATTAGCGTCTAGCAAGGAAGAGTTAGAATCTGCTCTTAATGAAATGGAAACGGTTCTAACAGAGAGATACGGTATGAAAATTAACAAAACTAAAACTAAAGTTCTAGTTTGCAAAGGTGGGGAAAATAAATCAAAAACAAGAATACAAGTATTTAATACGAACTTACAAGAGGTTAAGGATTTCTGCTACCTAGGAAGCCAAATAACGCAAGATGGGAAAAACACAAAAGATATAAAACAAAGATTAGCACAAGGTCGTGCTACATTTAACAAGAAAAAGCAACTACTGTGCTCAAAGACCACAAACATAGAAACAAGGAAAAGATTGCTTAAAACATATGTGTGGAGCACAGCACTGTACGGCTGTGAAGCCTGGACAGTAGGAGAAGCGGACAAGAAAAAGGTAGAAGCCTTTGAAATGTGGTGTTACAGGCGTATAATGAAGATATCATGGACAGACAAAGTTAAGAACGAAGAGGTACTAAAAAGGTAGGGAAGAAAGAAATATGTGGAAAACGGTAAAAATATGAGAGATAGGATGATAGGCCACATACTACGGACATGAGGGAATAGTGCGGAATATATTAGAAGCAGAGATAGGAAAAAGAGAAGAAGAGGCAGACCTAGATTAGACTACTGCACACAGATAGTAAAAGATGTAGGCTGTAGAGGTTTCAGGAGATGTGTAGGCTAGCCCAGAATAGAAATCAATGGAGGTACGCATCCAACCAATCCCAAGATGGATAAACTAAAGACGAAAAGATAACTGTGCTTAAACATGATGATTATTATAAGTAACTACAAGAATTGGTTGGGCAATATTCTCGAATAATGTTAAGTGTGTGAAAGGATTTACTGGAAAACCATTATTTCGGCAAATGTCTAAGTGTTGGGGGATCTTGGTAGCCACAGGTTGCTTAACCTCCTTCACTGAATCTCGGTAAAATAGGGTATAAAATTAGAAAACAATAGAAAGGGAACGAGCTGAATACACATACTCCCTGAAAAGAAGAAAAAGAAGAAAACCACCAAAAACGCAAAATCAAAGTAGCTGCTTATATAACCCTACATAAAAATAACTGAGTTGCAAACGAATCCGTGACTTTCAGTAAACAAGGGATTCCATTACTAAAAGAAATAACAAATGAAAATCAAATGCCTACAATATCTAGGTAGCATTGCAAGTTTTTTCTGGGTTTGCCTTGCAATGTTAACCTGAAATACAGCCTGCATACATGATTTCTATTTATACATAAAATAACTAATTACATACAAATAAGCATATTAACAATCCTTGTAAAACAGCATTGGTATCTGACAAGTATAAATCCACAATAAGGTTACCTCAAAACCATATACATTCTCCGTTGAACAGTATTGGTATCTGACAAGTGTAAACCCGCCATAGAGTCGCCTCAGAACCTTGTTAAAATCTACTAAAGAGGTAACTTAAATCATAATGAATTTTCCCCCTCAAAATAAATATAAAAAAACGACTACTTAAGCCTTTCAATAATGCAATCGCACACTTCTTTAATAACCATCCTCTCAATTGTATAAATAGAAACATTTTAAAAAATGTTTTCCAATTCCAAGTTATTGAATTTATATGAAATTCACCAATAAAAATTAATCAGCTGATTTCACGTTAAGCGTATTGGCTACCTAAAGAAAGCCGATCCCAGGTCGCAACACAAATTGAAGGTAATCATTCTGTTAAACTTTAAAAATTTTTGCTTAGTATACTCAAACCAAATATTTCAAACATCAATAAATCAAAGTCACCTTCAATTTATGTCATAAATGTCAAACTTGAAGTTTTTATTATTATTTTGACTACGATCCTAGGTCATGGATCGAAACGTAAATAAAGTTGATTTTAAAAACTATGAGTGGTTTAATTCCCAAAGAAGATTAACCTGAATACACATACTGTGTGAGAATTTCAGGGAACTATGTAGGCTAGCTCAGAATATAAATAAGTGCAGGTACGTGTCCAACCAGTTTTAAGACAGAAAACCTAATGGCTGCGAAATACCTGCAACTAATGCTGACTGTGCGAAAAGATAAATTGGAAAATATATTAAATCGATAAATGGTTAAGGGTTGGGGAAACTTGACAGCCACAGACTGCTTACCTCCCTTCACAACCACTGAAGGTCGGAGAAATAGGGCATATAACTGTAAAACAATAGAAAGTGATCGAACTGCATCTAACAAGCAAGAACATCGCCTTTGAGGAAAGACAACAAACATAGAATAAGAAGAAAATTGTTGAAAGCATATGTGTGGAGCACAGCACAGTATGCCTATGAAATATGGGAAGTCTGAAACGCAGACAGAAAAACGGTAGCAGCCTTTTGAAATGATGTGCTTCAGATGTATGAGGACGATAGCATGGACAGACAAAGATAATAACAAATAAGTTACATAAATAGTAGGGGAACAAGGATATCTGGGGAAAAGAGAAATAGTAGAGCGAAATACGTTCTAAGGCATTTTTGGAGAATAGTATGTGATAGATTACAAGCAGAGATAGGAAAAAAGAGGTAGATGTAGACCTAGATCAGACAGTTATAGATGCAAACTGTGCATATTTCAGGGAAATCTGTAGGTTAGTTCAGAATAGGGAACAATGATGGTACGCGTCTAACCAGTTCTAGGACTGAAGACCTAATGGTGATTTAGAAATAATAAAGCTTAGTGTCAAATGATTATAAAATAAAGTTTCCTTATTTTTAAAGACAGAAAGCAATGATTTAAAGTAGATTTTAAGAAATCTTTAAGGTACGAAATTCACATGTTTTGACCATTGAGGGATATATAATTTACCAAAATGAATTGGAATAGTCTGCAGATTTTCATGCTACTTATAGTAGCAGGCATTGCTAAAATTTGTTTTGGGATACATGTTACTTAAAGTACTGCAATGGTATGTTGTGCATTGCTTTTTATTAAAATTTATTTTTTGCTAGTATTCACTTTGTAATTCTGCAGCTTAAATAATAAAGTTTTTTGATCTACATTGCTCCCTTAATTATATATTTTACATAAAAAACTTCTATTGACTGTCTTATCATAACCTCTTATTAACACGTTCATACAGAACTATACTCCACGCGCATGACGCATTTCTTTTATGGTGTTTTTTTTTGTTCTAAGCCTAATCCATCTACTTTCAGTACAACAGTATTTTTCTTTTCGTTGTTAATGCTACATTATTTATGCAGGTATTTGTTAAACGTTCGAGTATTTAGGTATTTTCAATTCTGGTCAGACCGGTAGTGACTTATATATTTACTAAATTTAAACCATTTGTTAAACACAAGAACATTTTAAGGTTAATCAAAAATTCAGAATAAAATTTTGCCATCACTAACAACTCAGATCAATTTAATTACCCAACCCTAGTTTGGATTTTTTGTTGACAGTTTACAACACCAGGGACCATATCCTACGTCAACGTATATCTAATATGCTTTAAAAAATAGGCATTTTTAAATTAGGGCGCTAAAGGGAATGCTATTTTGTTCCAGAAAATTCTAAACCGGAAGTGTCGCAATATTGGTCTATTTATGAAATATCTCTAAAAATATGAACAGAACGTAACGTAAGGTATTGAAAAATAACTTTAAGTTAATTATAGAATACTACTAAACCACAAATGTCAATAATGAAAACCGATTTAAAATTATTATTGCAAAGCACGTGGAAGTTGCGTAATGTGTAAGGGATTTGATTGGTTGAGCCCGTCTGGTGACGTGTGACTATAAATAGCTGCGAGCGGAAATAAACGCCGCTAACGGTTTACATTCTTCAAGGCGAATAGTTGTGAATAAATTATTTGTAATGAAATAATGAGAAAATTACAATGTTAATAAAATAAAGTCATTACTCGGGATTATAATAATGTTTGTAAAGGGACAATTATCACCAGAACAAGGTATACGCTAAAATTTGCTTAAATATTAGTTTGGGGCGGGAGGGGTCTTTTGTTCTAAATAAGAGACATGGCCGATCAGTTAGGGAATAAGGTGCATACAGAAGAGTATAAATCTTATTGTAGGAGCTGATATTTTTCATATATATCTTAAATGCACGGAATCCAGAAGCGAAACAAATCCTTCAGTGCCGACGATCAATTAGTAACTACTCCCTGTATGTTTGTTGTGGTTTGTTTAGCATTCTTCTTAATCTAAAGATCATTTTAAAAAATATGAGTGGTTTAATTCCCAAAGAAGATTAAGAAGAATCAATTAGTAACGTTTACCGTTAACGATAAAGCAGTAAAAACCATGTGTAATCATTCCAATTTGTAGGTTATTACAATGATTTCTTTGTACCACACCGTTTGATAATATAAAACACTCTCATATCTGGGGGTACCTATAAATAATTAATCGTTTGGAGAGAGCAATTGCAGAGACACCGAATTCTGAACAAGTTTTCTACTAATGTTGGAGAGTCTCAAGGGCATTGCTGGAGAGGAATTCTATTCGGAGAGGACTATATTACTCGCGTAGAGAACCTTTTGAGAAGATGCACTGCTGTTGAAGAAAATTAGGTTTCTTGACGATTTTACCATAGTGAATCGCGGTTGGAATATTGGAACCGAAGAAAAATTTGAAATACACCGACAACATTGGTGAACCGTTTACCTAAAATCCAACTTTGATAGGAAACTTCGCTTAGGTGAGCTTTAAACTTGTACGTATGTAAAAAGTTTGCCTAGTATTAGTGTGATTGTGTATATTTGCAATGTATTAGGAATTTCTTCTTTTATTGTTTTACTTTTATTACAAATACCCACCACAGAGTTATAGTAGAATTTATTTAAGATCCTGTATGTTGTGTGACATGTGCAAACCTTGAAAGTTTGTGGTGAAGCGGATTTAATAATATTTAGGGTTCCCACAGGGTAAATATTCTAAAATCAAGTTTTGTTTTGTTGGTGGTTTAAATTAACATTATGAATATGCGAATGAGCAAGGCATACACTAAGAAACAAAACTATGAAAGCATAAAAAATATAGAATGTCAAAAGTCACAAATGTGAATTACATTTAACAGCAAATTATCTGTGCCACTGAAATGTTTAATAAACATGACTATTTATAAACAATGGACTAATCTGACACCGTTTTAGCCATGTGCACGTGATGACGTACAGGCTCTTCTTAAATAAATTCTACTCTACACACTACTAGAAAATACTAGGGTTTCGGTTGTATCATTAATATATATATACGAAGTATTAAATATTTACGTTTTCGGTTATTACTACTGCGGATCACCATTATTATATAAGAAATAACTTTTTTTTGCGAAGCACTAAAGCATATTGTACATTGATATTATTGTCCCATTGAGATGTTAGTGCATAAGACTAACAAGAATGTGAGATGATTAGGCATAACATTGTTGTATATTACTTCACTATCATTTGTTGCCAAGGGTATTGTGAAAGGTGGGTATCTACTTACATTAAGGTTGATATAATAGTTGTACTAATATTATTCGATGTGGACTGATTTAGAAACAGTATAAATACACCTAAGGTGTGGTGGAATTAGGTTTCTATAATAATTAGAAGAGATATTGTTAGAGTATGAGAGAGCATACAAGAAATATAACAGGAAATCATGAAGTGTGGATATATTTCAATTTAAAGTTGACAGCATATATATTTAATTTTTTAATTAAAATTATGACAGCCAAGGCCAACCTATTATAAGTGCCTAACTATAAACAAACTAACACATACTACAACAAATATTTGAGTATAGAAACATATATTTTAACACTTCCCCTTACTCATATATGTATCACAATTTATAAGTCCTAATTCTTTTACATGTTTTGAATGTTTGATTTGATTTAATGCTTTCGTAAACAAGTCGGCTAACATGTCATCGGTTCTTATATATTTGATTAAAACTAAACCTTCGTCAACTGCATTTCTTACACAATGATTGCATACATCTATGTGTTTAGTACGCCTATGCGGTTGCGAATTTTCAACTATTTTGTGTGCACTTTGGTTGTCTTTATTATAAATGGTAATCGGACAATATGCCATGTCATGTAGAAAATCTGATAAAATATGCTTCTTTTGTAGCACTACCTAATGGTTGGTTGTTTTCTGGATTCCCAACTAACAGACTGACCAAACTTTACTACAAGTCCATGGCAGGATTTCCTGCCACTAATATCACCGGCCCAATCTGCATCTGTGAAAATCTCTATATTATTTCCGCCTTTTTTAATTAGTAATCCATAATCCAAAGTACCCGATAGATACTGTAAGACCCTTTTTGCCGCAAGCCAATGCTCTTTATTAAAGCTATTGTTAAATTGGCTGAGTTTACTACAAGTGTAAGAAAGATTGGGTCTTGTACAAACAGAAAGAAACATAAGACTACCTATCAACTGTTAAGGATTCTTGGTATCGCGTTTCTGATTTTACTAATTTACAACTTACGTACATTGGAGTAGCAACGGACTTGCAATTAGACATCTGAAATTTATTTAATAGATTTTTAATATATTCTTTTTAAGACAGTATCAAAAAACCTTTTTTATGATCCCGAATAATTTTCATACCAAGACATTGTTTTACAGGTCCAAGTATTTTAAAATCGAAGTTTTTAATTAATTCATCATATAAATTCTTTTTGAGCTTCTTGTCATTGCTAAAAACAAAAAAGTCATCAACATACAGGGCAACAATTCTGTTTTACATAAACACATTTTTCACACCCTGACTGTTTAACACGTTCAATGCGGGTGGCTCCCATTGGTGCCACAGATCTCTTCAAGTGATGTGCTGTTGGCGCCTATGTGAGCTGCTTGAATAGATCGTTTCATTGCTTTAGTATGCTTTCAGTTTGCTGGTAAAGGATGCTATATCGGGTGCCTCATATAAGGTAGAGCTTTGATTTATACGTATATAGTTGTTTTAAGATTCTCATTTTTTTTCGTGTTGTTTACGGGCGCTTAATATGGGCGATTCAGAGCCAGGATCGTTGCGTCCTAAACGTATGAAAATCAATGTGAAAAATCCTAATAATCTAACAAACAAAGAATTATAAGTTTTTATTATATTCTGATTCAGAACAGCGACAATGATAATTCCTATATTGGAAATGAGGAAACATCATCAGATGATAGCGCAGGTAAGCAAATATTACTGTACATTGAATTATGGTTGTAATTTGATATTTACTAGATAATGCAGAAGAAGTTGAAGAATGTGACATTTCCACCAATCTACACAATAACCGAACAACGGAACCTATTGAAAAAAATCGTGGGATGAAGCGTCTAGTTCCCTAAAATCTTTTATTTTTACTAAAACTAATGAGGTTTAAGTGGATATTCATCAAGACATGTCACGTTACGAATGGTTTTGTTTATTTCTTGACAAAAACTTTTTAGAAATGTTGGTGAGAGAAACAAATATTTATGCAGAACAGGTATTATTCTTAGGAACCAATAGCAAACGATCACGTGTAAGTGATTGGAAAGAAATTACTATTCCAGAATTATTGATTTTTATTGGATTATTGTTTCATACCGGCACAATAAAATGTCCAAAAATACAAGATTACTGGAAAACTCAGATTATTTTGTCTAATATGTTTTTCTAGTTTTATGAGTGGAGATCGATTTTTGGCTATTTTAAGATTTCTGCATTTTGCTTGAAATCCAGATGCCGGAGTAGTTCATGAAGATCGTTTATTCAAAATAATACCTGTTCTAAACTATTTTAATTCAAAACTGGAAGAGATATACTACCCAGGAAAAAATGTCTCTGGATGAATCGATGGTTCTGTGGAGGGGAAGACTATAATTTAGACAGTATATAAATAACAAACGACTCAAGTATGGAATTAAATGTTATATGCTTGCCGAACCGGATGACCTCGTTTTAAATGTAGCAATTTATACAGGACAATTGAACGAATTGGAAGGTACCGGGCATGCAGAAAAAGTAGTCCTTCATCTAATGAAAGGAAAGTTGGATTATGGACACACTCTCTACATGGATAATTACTATAACAGCCTTCATCTGGCTGAAACCTTGTTGCACAAGCAAACCTTCTGTACTGGTACTGTACGTGCTGATAGAAAAGGACTTCCTAAGAATATAGTTTCCCAAAAATTAAAAAAAAAGGAGACATCAGTACAGGATATCAAAATGGAATAATGATAGGTAAATGGAAAGATAAACGAGACGTCACCTATATTTCTACTAAATTTTCCAACGAATTGGTTACTACAAGAAACAAAAGCGGTCAGGAAAAAATGAAACCACATCCAGTTGCTGAATATAATAAATTCATGAGTGGAATAGATCGTTTTGATCAGATGATGTCTTACTACCCTTGTGGTCGTAAAACCTTACGACGGTACAAAAAAATAGGAATTCACATTTTACAAATGTTGTTATAATTTGTTTCTTCTGTTCAATAAATATTCAGGTAAAAAAATGTCATTTTACAATTATCGCTTAGCGGTTTTGGAAGTTTTGCTTCCAGCTCCTATATCAAAAGCTCCACAAAGGAAAACTATTCATGTTATTTCTAAAATAGATGAAAAGGATTCTAAAAACAGAGTATTGCGTAAACGGTGTGGAGCTTATTCTCAAAACAAAATAAGAAAACTTACCTTATACCATTGCACCACTTGGCTCGACGTTCCAGGGTTATGTGTCGGACAATGTTTTGACAACTACAACAATGTGCTGTAATAATATTAATTTTTATGTTACCTATTGTTTTTAGTTTGTTTATTCATATAGGTCTGTGTCAATTTTCAACACACACACACATATATATCTTTATTCTCTAAATGTATTTATATAACTGGCTCACATAGGCGCCATTCGCTCATGCATTAAAAATTTCTTTGTGTGCTGATGGCTCCCATGGGAGCCACGCTTGAATTCTAACAAAAAAATTGTATGTCGTTTTGAATTTGTTGTTATGGCTCGTGTTAACTTTTAGGTTGAAATTATTAAAAGTTGCCATCAGCATATTACAAAGTATTTTTAATTTTGATCCGCAGCCAACGTGTTAAAACCAATAGAAAGAATTTTATGTACCTTCAAATTCCATGATCTACTAGCTTGTTTTAATCCATAAATATCCCTTTTTAATAAGCATACAGTATTTTCTCCATTATGAGTATAACCTAAAGGTTGCTCCATGTAAATTGTTTCATTAATTTCACCATTTAGAAAAGCAGTAGTAACATCGACATATTCAATATCCATATTTAGCTCTACTCCTATAGTGAACAACGTTCGTAATGTGGAATGCCTAACAACTGGTGCAAATGTCTTCGTATTCTACACCAAATATTTGACTAAAGCCACGAGCTACTAATCAAGCCCTATATTTGTGTATAACTCCATTTTTTCATACTTTTCTTTGAAGACCCATTTACTTTTAATGACATTTTGACCTTTTGGTCAATCTACTAGCTCCCAGACATTATGCTTCATTAGTGAATTATATTCTTCATCCATAGCTTGAATCCAATGAGCACTCTTTTCTGATGTCACAGCTTCATTATAATTTTGCGGTTCATTATTATATGATGCACTCAAAAGATCAGACTCGTCCACGTCAAAGTCTTTCATCCAAACAGGTAAGCGTTGATCTCTTTGGGGTCTCTCGTTTACATGTTCGGATAAGTCATCAAGTCGTTAGGTTCTATCGAATCATTCATTTCATTTGAATGTGTATCTTCCATCAACTGGGGTAAAAGTTTAACCAACAAATCATTTGTAGTAGGTAGCATAATTGTACTTTCTACAGAAGTTGAGATGTCCACTTCCATGGATATATGTTTAATAAACTTATCCTCCAAGAATATGACATCCCTAGCAATTATTATATCTGCTGGTTTTAGTGTGCCTACTAGTCTGTAACCATTACCGTTGTAATTAAAAATTATTTCTTGCTTGATTTTTTATTATTAACTTTATCCTCGTGACTATCGGCTAAAAAATGACACCTTTAAATTTCCTAAACCCTAACCTGATATCACAAGGTCGAGAATTTCTTCTTATTAATGTAAGCCCAAGGTAAAGTTGGATGGAGAATGGCTTGAGACAAAGAAAAACTCTTAAGACATAAACGGCTAGTCGAGTGTTAGCTCTGGGTAGATCATGAGCTTGGGTCATGGGTTAAAAGACTAAAAATATATTTCATGAGCGCCACCGTATTTTTCAATACAATAACCAACAAAATTTAACTGTGCTTGTATAAGGGGAATGCGGAAACCTTATGTTAACACCACTAACATAGCCATAAAACCTGAATTTCACTCTTTAAAACACACTTACCAAGACCTCAAACACCAGATGTCATACAGATGTCTCGGCTTGACCTGTGAACAAAGGTACAACATGGACACCATTTGTGTCCTCAAAAATATTTGCCAAAAATAAAATAATAGAATTTAGGCTTCTAAAATATATACCCAGGGAACTTGTTTTCATTACACACAATTTCTAATCGGGGATGACTTGTAATTTTTTTACTTGAATTCTAAATAATAGAAAGTCATTCAAAAACAAAATAGATTCTATTTGGATAAATTTCTGGATTCATGTAATTATAATATTTAAATTCGTATCCCTTAAAAAATTTTCACTTAATTATTTTTCTAGAACAGAAATATAATAGTAAGGTTTTGCATTCAAAAATAGGAAGATCTCTGAATGGATCTTTCTACAAAATTTAAATATACTGACTTGGAATTTTCTAAATTAATCATATTACATAATATTCTTTAAGCCAATGAAGTACTTCGTCGACCTTCACAGTAAAATTTAATTATCAAAGTGCTGATAATGTAGTATGTAATTACTTTCAGTTATTTGTATTTAACAGTAAGTACGCGAATTTCACATATCGATGAAAAATGAAAGTTCATGACCTCAAAATATTTAAACGTATTTTAAATTAATGTGACGTCTAGATAGGACAACTGAATCTATGTTTTTTATATATCTGACATAAAATGTCATTCACAACCTTATTAAATGTACAATTTGTGTACATGTGCAAACATTCTGACAAGCAATAGATTTGTTATTTCATTCGCTGATTCCTCAAAAGCTATTTTCTTTTTACGTTACTCAAATTTTTAATGTTATATTCTTTATTGCAATTTAATTAATGTTCAAAGTGATTAAATCCTAAGGTACACTCATGTGCTACGAAACTGCTCTGAACAAAAGATATAGGACCTTGACCTCAGCTGTCGGAAATTTCCATAACCATCGAATATCAAATTTCTTCGGAATACAACTACTACATAACGAAACCAACCTCAGCTTGATTGAATTTAATTCTCCAACAAAATTTTAGCTCCAAGATTTACTTATTTGATGTTATTTATTGGTGAAGTTGAAATATACGGAACACATATGAAATTGCCTTCAATGATACTGCATTTTACATTATATAAGACGTAACCATATATGATCTTGCCTTAAAATATTGCCTTAAGATATTGCATATATTAATGATGTCAAAGGGGGCTTCCATCTCAATCAATTAATCTTCTTTTTTCTAACACTGTTAGAAGCCACGTGCTTACACACGACCATTTTGACTTCACTTATCCTGCAGAGCAGCTTGCCCGTTCGAACGCTGATAATGAAGTGAACAAATTAACAACTCGACAGAGCTTAGTAACGAACTTTAGAGCATAAATTTAAAGGAATCTATGTGTTATTATGAGTTTTATGTATTAATTTCTATTGGACGGTAATTCACAAATTAAATATTTGAAATTAGAGCTGTTTTATTTTTATTTTAAAGAACGAAGTGTAACGAGAAAAAAAATACGTTACACCATATAAACAATATCCTACAAAAATGCATGTTTTGGACTTAACAGTCTAGTTTCTTACGCTGATGATCAGGTTTTAGAGCATATGCACTGCATCCAAAGACACGTAGGTGACTAAGATTAATGTTATTGCCAGTCCAAATCTGCATAGGTGTAGCTCCTACAATCGCTGCAGTGGGACTACTATTTTTTAACTATACTACTGTAGACACTGCTTCAGCCCAAAACTTTTTACTTATACCTGATTCGTGAAGCATCACCCTAACCTTTTCCATAATAGTTCTATTTAATCGCTCAGAAACTCCATTTTGCTCTGGCGTATATGGTACGGTTGTTTCATGAATAATACCACATTTCTTTAAATAATTCTTAAAATTTTGTTACAATATTCTGTGCCATTATCACTCCTAAAACGCTTTATTTTGCAATTGGTTTGATTTTCTGCTAAAGTTTTAAATTCAACGAATACATTAACAATACTCGCCTGGTCTTTAGTCTTAAGAAAATACACAGATGTGTATCGGGTGTAATCATCAGTAAATGTTGTGAAATAACGAGCTCCACCCCAACTATTCTCAGACATGGGTCCACATAAATCTGAGTGAATCAGTTGTAGTTTTTGGGTTGACCATTTTTCTACACCTTTTGGAAAAGCAAACCTTTTTAGCTTCCCTTCAATGCAAGAAATGCAAGGGGTCAGAGTCATTTTTAAAATTAATACCTTGAGCTAAGTTATTACAAAGTATCAACATACCATTTAAACTGAGATGTCCTAATCTTCGATGCCACATATACAGAGAAACCTTTGGTGAACTGAATAAACAGTCATCTTTGTTCCATTCAGTTAACTTTGTGTTTGACATACTGAATTTGGAACATTCTTTTTGTTGAGTTTGTATACCCCATTAACATTTGTTGCTGAAAAATGACAACGTCCGTTTACTTTTATGTTCGGCTGATCAAATGCATATCAATTTTTGTTGTCAAATAATAATGCATAACCCTTGTTAGTTAATTTATGTACTGAAAGCAAATTAGCAGCAATATGAGGTACATACAAAACATCAGTAATGATTTTTTCTTCATCATTATCTAATAGAACATTGACATCTCCTACATCCTTACTGTACATTTTACTATTATTAGCTACCGTAATTTCAGATATTTGATTTGAATTAGAAAAATTCGTTATCCAATCATGACGATTTGTCATGTGGCTTGTACAACCTAATCAAGCAACCAATCGTTAGATTTAGATGCTTCACAGCTAACAAAAATGTTTTCAGTAGAAAACATAGTTTTACTATCTTTAACAGTATAAGAATGATTACCATTAGAATTAAATTCGGAGCTACTTAACTCATGTGAATCTCTCTTCATTCTTTTTTGTTCATTCCTGTACAATGTACATTTTGGCTTAATATGGCCTGGTTTGTTACAATGATGGCATACAGGTACTGTTTTCTTTTTAGTTTTTCCAACAAAAGCAGTAGATGTACTTGCACCGACATTATCATTCTTACGATGAACATCCAGCATCAGTCTTGATATAAAAAATTCGCTACTCAACTTTGTTTGTGTAGCTTCAATTCTCATGACCAACGAATTGAATTCATCAGGAAGTCCAATTAACATCAATTCAGCCATTTCTTCATCTTCAATCTGACAACCTATATCTGCAAGCTCTTGTGTTAAAGAAATAATGACCCCAATGTACTGCTTCATGGTTTCAAAATCGTTGTGCTGAATACGGGAGAGTTTATGTTTTAATGCTAAATGTCTACTAATACCTTGGTTTTCATATGCAATTTTTAAATTATTCCATGCTTCTTTGGATGTTTTTGTATTGCATACATGAGGATAACATGAAGGTTTAACACACCAGCATATTTTTGCATAAGTTCGCTGATCTTTATTAAAATCAGTAACAGAATTATCCTCTACACATTCCCATAAACCGGAATCAATCAAAAGTAATTTCATATGAAGTTTCCATGATGCATAGTTGTGAACGCCATCAAGTTTATCAACATTACTTAAAGAACTTCCACTATTTATTATAATAGGTGTAGATACAGCATGAACAGCGTCAGTAGCTTCAATTTGTCCGTTTTGAGTTGTATTAGAATCTAGACAAACTTACACTTCAATGTACAAACAAGTCAATACTGTTCTTTAAATACAAATCCACAAATTTACTGTATTTCAGTTGAATTCTCGGTCCCGGTTTACATTACGTGACCACAGCTAGAGACTTCTACCTTGCGCTAAATACTTCCGAATACGTCTAAAATAACAAATCAACAGAAAAAAATGCGGGTTTTTGCGATTTATACGTAAAAAACGAGATTTTTGTACCCAATTTTGAGGTTATGTAACCCCATTAGGTGATATTTTAATTTTGCTTTAATTATGTTTAGGGCATTAATTATCATATAATAAAAGGATTAAACATATTTGGATAGTTATTTTTGATAATCTGCTTTGAATACAACTAACACAAGGTTGGAATATGTATTGACAAAAAATTTTTTGCTTAACCTTTTCTAAGAATGTGTTAGGAGTATAACTTGGTTATTTTGATTGTTTTACTTTTATCATAAATACATAACACTGAGCTACACCCTGATAAAAATACTTGAGTTTCGATCTGGTCATTAATATATTTAAACTATTAAATACTTACGGTTTCGGTTACTATTATTGCTCATTACCATTTTTATTATAAGAGTTAAGTTCTATTTTTATTTTGTGAAGGATTAAAGCATATTGTATAATTATTGTTCCATTCTGAGATGTTAGTGCATAAGAATACAAGGATGTGCAATGATTAGACAAAACGGTGTTGAATATTACTTTACTAATATTATTTGTTGCTGAGGGTATCATTAAGGCTAGTGATATAGTAGTTGTACTAACGTTATTCGATGCTGACTGTCAAACAAATAATATCAACACACTTAAGATACGGCGGGGTTAGGTTTCTGTAATAATTAGAAGAGATTATGTTATTCTTTTAATAGCTGCATTAATATTATTCAGAGCTTCAGGTAGAGCAGAATTTATTTAAGAAGAGCCCGTACGTCATTTGACATATGCGCAAACCTTGAAAGTCAGTGGCGTAGCGGATTTAATAATTTTTATCAAACTCCATAGAGTAGATATTCTAAAATAGTTATAGTATGGTGGTGGTTTAAATTTACAAGACGAATACGCGAATAAGCAAGGCATAAAACACAAAGAAACAAAGAAAACTATGAAAGCGTAAAAAATAAATATAGAATATCAAAGCTACAAATATCAATTGACATTTAATAGCAAATTATCTATGCCACTGATATGCTGACACCGTTTTAGTCGTGTGCGCATGATGACGTGTAGGCTCTTCTTAAATAAATTTGACTTTACGAGATAATTGAACGGCTGCACGAGTGGAAATAGTGTTAAGATATAAATAATGCTGAGGCGAAAATTGAGGTTTCAACTTAGATTAGTAGTCGAAATGTTTTACTACTAAGACAAATAACCGAACGGATACATGAGCGGACATTGTAGGAATAAATAGTGATGAGGCGAAAATAGTGTTGAGGTTTCAACTTAGGTTAGTAGTCGAAGTGTTTTACTACTAAGACAAAAAATCGAACGGCTGCATCAGCGAACATAGACAAAATGATCGAACGGGTACATGAGAGAACATATAGTCTTGAGGCATAAATAGTGCTGAAGCGAAAATAGTGTTGAGGTTTCAACTCAGGTTAGTAGTCGAAATGTTTTACTACTAAGACAAAATAATGGAACAGGTAAATACTGTTGAGGCGAAAATAGGGTTGAGGTGTCAATTTAGGTTAGTAGTCGAAATGTTTTACTACTAAGACAAATAATCAAACGGGTGCATAAGCGGACATAGTGTGTAGGAATAAATAGTGCTGAGGCGAAAATGGTGTTGATGTTTCAACTCAGGTTAATATTCGAAATGTTTTACTACTAAGACAAAATAATGGAACAGGTGCATGAGCGGAAAAAGTGCTGTGACCTAAATACTGTTGAGGCGAAAATAGTGTTAAGGTTTCAACTTAGATTAGTAGTTGAAGTGTTTTACTACTAAGACAAATATTCGAACGGGTGGTTGAGCGGACATCGTGTTGAGGAATAAATAGTGCTGAGGCGAAAATAGTGTTGAGGTTTCAGCTTAGGTTAGTAGTTGAAATGTATTACTACTAAGACAAAATAATCGAACGGGTGCATGAACGGAAAAAGTGTCGAGACCTAAATACTGCTGAGGCAAAAATAGTGTTGAGGTGTCAACTTAGGCTAGTAGTCAAATGTTTCACTAATAAGACAAGTAATCGAACGGCTGCATCAGCGAACATAGTTTGAGGCATAAATAGTGCTGATGCGAAAATAGTGTTGTTGTTTTTACTGAGGTTAGTATTTGGAATATATTACTACTAAAACAAAATGGTCGAACGAGTACATGAGCAGAAATAGTGGTAACGTATAAATCGTACTGAGGCGAAAACAGTGTTGAGGTTTTAACTTAGGTTAGTGGTTGAAATGTTTTACTACTAAGACAAATAACCGAACGGGTGCATTAGCGGACATAGTGTGTAGGAATAAATAGTGCTGAGGCGAAAATGGTGTTGATGTTTCAACTCAGGTTAGTAGTCGAAATGTTTTACTTCTAAGACAAAATAATCAAACAGATACATGAGCGGAAAAGTTGTTGAGACTTAAATACTGCTGAGGCGAAAATAGGGTTGAGGTGTCGATTTAGGTTGGTAGTCGAAATGTTTTCTACTAAAACAAAATAATCGAACGGGTGCATGTGCGGAAATAGTGTTAAGGTATAAATAGTGCTGAGGCAAAACAGTGTTGAGGTTTTAACTTAGGTTAGTAGTTGAAATGTCTTACTACTAAGACAAATAATCGAACGGGTGCATAAGCGGACATAGTGTGTAGGAATAAATAGTGCTGAGGCGAAAATGGTGTTGATGTTTCAACTCAGGTTAATATTCGAAATGTTTTACTACTAAGACAAAATAATGGAACAGGTGCATGAGCGGAAAAAGTGCTGTGACCTAAATACTGTTGAGGCGAAAATAGTGTTAAGGTTTCAACTTAGATTAGTAGTTGAAGTGTTTTACTACTAAGACAAATATTCGAACGGGTGGTTGAGCGGACATCGTGTTGAGGAATAAATAGTGCTGAGGCGAAAATAGTGTTGAGGTTTCAGCTTAGGTTAGTAGTCGAAATGTATTACTACTAAGACAAAATAATCGAATGGGTGCATGAACGGAAAAAGTGTCGAGACCTAAATACTGCTGAGGCAAAAATAGTGTTGAGGTGTCAACTTAGGCTAGTAGTCAAATGTTTCACTAATAAGACAAGTAATCGAACGGCTGCATCAGCGAACATAGTTTTGAGGCATAAATAGTGCTGATGCGAAAATAGTGTTGTTGTTTTTACTGAGGTTAGTATTTGGAATATATTAGTACTAAAACAAAATGGTCGAACGAGTACATGAGCAGAAATAGTGGTAACGTATAAATCGTACTGAGGCGAAAACAGTGTTGAGGTTTTAACTTAGGTTAGTGGTTGAAATGTTTTACTACTAAGACAAATAACCGAACGGGTGCATTAGCGGACATAGTGTGTAGGAATAAATAGTGCTGAGGCGAAAATGGTGTTGATGTTTCAACTCAGGTTAGTAGTCGAAATGTTTTACTTCTAAGACAAAATAATCAAACAGATACATGAGCGGAAAAGTTGTTGAGACTTAAATACTGCTGAGGCGAAAATAGGGTTGAGGTGTCGATTTAGGTTGGTAGTCGAAATGTTTTCTACTAAAACAAAATAATCGAACGGGTGCATGTGCGGAAATAGTGTTAAGGTATAAATAGTGCTGAGGCAAAAACAGTGTTGAGGTTTTAACTTAGGTTAGTAGTTGAAATGTCTTACTACTAAGACAAATAATCGAACGGGTGCATAAGCGGACATAGTGTGTAGGAATAAATAGTGCTGAGGCGAAAATGGTGTTGATGTTTCAACTCAGGTTAATATTCGAAATGTTTTACTACTAAGACAAAATAATGGAACAGGTGCATGAGCGGAAAAAGTGCTGTGACCTAAATACTGTTGAGGCGAAAATAGTGTTAAGGTTTCAACTTAGATTAGTAGTTGAAGTGTTTTACTACTAAGACAAATATTCGAACGGGTGGTTGAGCGGACATCGTGTTGAGGAATAAATAGTGCTGAGGCGAAAATAGTGTTGAGGTTTCAGCTTAGGTTAGTAGTCGAAATGTATTACTACTAAGACAAAATAATCGAACGGGTGCATGAACGGAAAAAGTGTCGAGACCTAAATACTGCTGAGGCAAAAATAGTGTTGAGGTGTCAACTTAGGCTAGTAGTCAAATGTTTCACTAATAAGACAAGTAATCGAACGGCTGCATCAGCGAACATAGTTTTGAGGCATAAATAGTGCTGATGCGAAAATAGTGTTGTTGTTTTTACTGAGGTTAGTATTTGGAATATATTACTACTAAAACAAAATGGTCGAACGAGTACATGAGCAGAAATAGTGGTAACGTATAAATCGTACTGAGGCGAAAACAGTGTTGCGGTTTTAACTTAGGTTAGTGGTTAAAATGTTTTACTACTAAGACAAATAACCGAACGGGTGCATTAGCGGACATAGTGTGTAGGAATAAATAGTGCTGAGGCGAAAATGGTGTTGATGTTTCAACTCAGGTTAGTAGTCGAAATGTTTTACTTCTAAGACAAAATAATCAAACAGGTACATGAGCGGAAAAGTTGTTGAGACTTAAATACTGCTGAGGCGAAAATAGGGTTGAGGTGTCGATTTAGGTTGGTAGTCGAAATGTTTTCTACTAAAACAAAATAATCGAACGGGTGCATGTGCGGAAATAGTGTTAAGGTATAAATAGTGCTGAGGCAAAAACAGTGTTGAGGTTTTAACTTAGGTTAGTAGTTGAAATGTCTTACTACTAAGACAAAATGATCGAACGGGTACATGAGAGAACATATAGTCTTGAGGCATAAATAGTGCTGAAGCGAAAAACAGTGTTGTGGTTTTAACTTAGGTTAGTGGTTGAAATGTATCACTACTAAGACAAAATGGTCGAACGAGTGCATGAGCGGAAATAGTGGTAAGGTATAACTTGTACTGAGGCGAAAACTGTGTTGAGGTTTTAACTTAGGTTAGTAGTTGAAACGTTTTACTACCAAGTCGAAATGATCGAACGAGTAGATGAGTGAACATATAGTCTTGGGACATAAATAGTGCTGAGGCGAAAATAGTGTTGTGGTTTCAACTTATATTAGTAGTCAAAATGTTTTACTACTAAGACAAAGTGATCGAACAGGTGCATGAGCGGAAGTTGTGTTGAGGCATAAATAGTGCTGAGGCGAAAATAGGGTTGAGGATTCAACTTAAGTTAGTAGTTGAATTGTATTACTACTAAGACAAAACAGTCAAACGCGTGCATGAGCGAACATATAGTCTTAAAGCATAAATAGTGCTGATGTGAAGATAGCGTTGAAGTTTCAACTTAGGATAGTAGTCGAAATGTTTTACTACTAAGACAAAATAATCGAAGGGTGCATAAGCGAACATATAGTGTTGAGGCATAAATACTGCTGAGGCGAAAATAATGTTGAGGTTTCATCTTAGGTTAGTTTTCGAAATGTTTTACTACTACGACAAAATAATCGAACGGGTGCATGAGCGGAAATAGTATTAATTTATAAACAGTACTGAGGGGAAAATAGTGTTGAAGTTTCAACTTAGGTTGGTAGTCGTAATGTTTTACTACTAAGACAAAATGATCGAACCGGTGCATGAGCGAGTATAGTGTTGAGGCATAAATAGTGCCAAGGAGAAAATAGCGTTGAGGTTTCTACTTAGTTTAGTAGTCGTTACGTTTTACTACTAAGATAAAATGATGGATTTGGTATATGTGTGAAAACACTGTTGTGATTTCATTATAAGTCACTAGGCGGAACATTTTACTAAAGGCCAAAGAATCAAAAATGGGTTCATCACTAACTGCATGGGACCGCAACATATCCTAGCAATACATCTACGATTATGCTGTATAAAGCTCTCTCGTCGCAAGTCCCCTACGATAACGGCTTTGTCGTTTGATAATACTCATATATATCAATGTCGATGCGAACTCGCACACGCACGCACGAAGGTAACGTTTGGCAATTGATTTGTTTTGTAAAAGAGTTCGAAATAGTTAATTCAATAGGTGAGTATTAAATGAAAACATTTGAACAAGCAATTGTAATAGATACATCATTATAACAGAAAAATTACAACATAATTAGAAAGCAATGCCAATTCGTACGTTTGACATTTAATTACTGTGAAGTTTGTTATATTCGTATGGTTGTTGACGTTACAATAGTAACACTATTGTTTGATATAGAGTACAGATTTATTTTAAAGAAGAAACCATACATGTATAAAATCTGCAGAAACTTTGTTTTTAATTAACATTTCATTTTATGGTCTGCTGCATTACTTTTGAACTTATAAGCGTTGTCTGTGTTTCCAATCAATAACCCGCAAACCTTCTATCGTATTATCAATAGCGAAATAAGATCGATAATGTCGGAACGAAAGATTGAACTGAATGCAACCATTAGTTTTTTACAAATTATGCTACGCCTATGACCTGTTCCAAAATTTACAATCTGTGTTTAATGGTTATAGATGTTCTGTGTGTGTTTATGAGTCAATACTTGAGAGCCTTGGTTGTTATGGCGCGCTTTGATATTTAAATTACAATTTCATATTGCGAGGAATATATTATTGTTCTGTCTCAAATAGTGTCAAAAGCTCTAGCAACTGTCAAAAATTATACAAGGCGAGGTTATTGTTCTCATATAAAAAAATAGTATCAAGAGCGCTTTGTATATTCATCCGCGATCTAGGGTCGCGTGACATTTCTGTAAGAAATAGTTAGGTTTTGGAATTTAATTAAACCAAATTTACTAAAAAACCCGCAAATTTTTCATTAGTATTTGAAAATGTACGCGTTTTTGTATGGTTTCTAATAATTTTTAATTATTTTTGACAGGTCACGTAATGTAAACCGGACCCGAATTCTCTGCTGGGCCCATAACCAATGTTAGAGTATGAGAGAGCATACAAGAAATAACAGGAAATCATGAAGTGTGGATATATTTCAATTTAATGTTGACAGCATATACATTTAATTTTTTAATTAAAATTATTATGACAGACAAGGTCAACCTATTATAAGTGTCTAACTATAAACAAACTAACACATACTACAACAAATATCTGAGTATAGAAACATATATATTTTAACAGATGTTATTGTTTTAATATTGCATTAATATTATTCTGAGCTTCAGGTATGTAATCGTTGCAAAATTTTATAAGGAATAGAATGAAAAGGTCCAATTTGAAAACTTTTAAATATTACCATAGCATCTGAAATACACAATACAAAATCAATTAAGTTCTAAGGCGGATTTTTTTCAATTTGAACTGATTTATAGTCCAAAATATAATAAAGATATGGACGCTGGAAAGGCAAATCCACTGAAGCGACTTTTTAAGTTTTGCTACAGGATGGTTAATAAGGTTCTTTCCTTTAAAAAATTCTAACATTTTATTGCGCTGACTGTTTTTGATAAAAGTTTGAATACCGTTAATAGAACTGTAATACGCTTTAGTCGAACGAATACGGTATATCCATCTAATAGAGTTGTGAAGATGATGGCGCTTTATTTAAATAAACGGTCTTTGCAGCGCGGGAAAGTAATTGAAACGGATTTGTATTTCAAAAATGTGATTGCATAAGTAATTGAAGCAACAGATATTTCTTTTCAGTGGAGTAAAATACATTAAAGAAAATCAACTTTAATTAAATCATTGAAAGATAGTATAATGGAGGTATAATCACAAAAATGGAAATAGTAAATCTAAATAGCTTGTTCAAAAACACGCTAACCAAAATTTTAAAGTACATTGATTGTTCTTACAATACATTGTAAATATAATTGAAGTGTAGTAAAATATAACTTAAGCGCCAAAGTAGATCATTTTAATTGTAAAACAAAACAGTTTCACCATTTTGTTGTATTTAGGCGAGGTAAAACAACTCATTCATCGTTGTTCAGCCACGAGCGAACTTAAAAAATACCTTAGGCGTTCACAAACTCGTGTGCAAATACTTGAGACACTTTATTCGCCAAACGAAGAATAAGTATTGCTTAGACTAAGACCCCTTAAAAATTACAGTAAATTATCGGACCACTTAGTCACCATCAAGTATCAAATAATTGAACAAGGCTGTGTCTATTGTATACCAAAAAAAATCTAAACCGATCTGTGTAAATAACTCATTTTACGTGCATATGTCGCTTAAGTTACTTTGCTTTTCTACCGTCAATATATTAACCCCACTCTGGCCTAGTAAACAATAGTAGGTACCAGTAACTCCTGAGCTATATTAAAAAAAGTACATGCATGTATGTGTAAGAAAAATGCAGGCGCTACAATAAAACAAAACATTTATTCTTGGCTATCGTATAATAAAACATTCTAACTTATATTATAAAAACTAAAAGAAAAGTTTTAGAGTAAAAATTTCTTAAAGTATGATATTTTTGGAAGCAATTGACCATACGCACTAGGGGTTTATCGCGGCAAGTATTACAAAATTCCATAGTTTCCCGTCTCTGTCCTTGTTGCTGCTTGTTAGAACAAACAACACAATCCCCTTTCTTGCCTTTTTGCAATATGTGCAGTCTTTTATCAATCCTAGCTTCTTGGGTTGAAGTGGAATGGTCTTGATCGATCTTCTCGGAATTCACCCACAAGTTGATCGACTAAGTGCATAACGAACTTCAAATGGGACAGTGGTTTTTCCATCTTGTTTTCTTTCACACATTTATATAAAATGTATGCATTTATAGAGGACATCTCCATGTCCCAAAAAAAACATTTCTGTCCACCATTTGAGTTTTTCCAAGAAACAGTAGGTTGATACGTATTGATTCGTATGCGATCAACACTACCCATTGAATCCGTGTAGTTAACTACTTTTGCTTTTTTTACATTTTGTTGTTCACCTCCTCTTAGAAATCTTGTTTTCGTAATGAATCCAGCTATCACTGGTGCTTAACAACGTAACTATTCTTTTATCTTTCCACGAAAATACCATCGTTCTCCCTTTTTTATAAAAAATCTATTTATTCTCCAAATCTTTATTGAACCAGGTAGTATGCCCTTATGATTGATTTTTATGGTACCTGTTATATGGCATTTCATTTTTGCAATTCTTCCGCCAGTACAATGCCAGTCTAATACATGTGATAACCTGCAGCACCTGGTACATTGGTCAATAGATTATATCGACTTTATTTGTATATACAATTGTGTACAAACATAATATAAACTAAAACTAACATAATAATATAGTATGTTGAACGTGCCAAAGGGTCAATCATTATGATGGCGAAGTATAGCTAACTAGCTATTCTTACACTTAACCACCTAAATGACCATGACTAGGCACCCAAGAAAAAGCTAAAAAAAAAAATTATTAGTGGATTAAAGCGCATAGATAGAATTAAAAGATTTAACTGATGCAGGTAAATAAAATAAAATAAAAACCTCCCTAATCGTGAAGCAAACAATCTCTGCTGTAAAATGGTTCTTTCATGCAAAAGATTATGTACTTATAAGTAGGGGTGGCGATACGGAATTTTGCGTATCGAGTATCGATACATATTCTATATCGATATGTATCGATATATCGAATATCGATATATATCGATACGTATCGATGCGTATCGATTCGTATCGATGCGTATCGATACGTATCGATGTGTATCGGTGCGTATTGATACGTATCGATACGAATCGATTGGTATCGATACATATCGAGTATCGATATATCGATATTTATTTTTTGCTGTATCGGGGGTCGTATCGATACGTATCGATATATCGATTCGCCGACCCAGCCCTACTTATAAGCTTTCAACAAGTATATTAAGTTTATGCTGTAATTGTTTGTCACATTATTGATGTTAACGTGAAGGAAATTTAACTGAATTATAGGAAAAACGTTTCTGAAACAAGGCCGAGGAATGTCTAGGAATAGTGTATAAATATCGATTTCTAACTTTAACAAAGTGTGTTTCCGTCCTAGGAATAATTTTATTTTTTAATGTTATAGGAGAAGAAAGTAAGAGAAATTTCAACACAAAACTACCGAAATGGAAGATGCGACGCTGTTCCGTTGTTAGCCACTGTAGCTGCTTAAATTTAGATGAGACATTATCATATTTTCTTATGCCAAATATAAAGCGGCAACAATTGTTTTGGACTAGCTGGATTCTTCGTTTATTGAAGGAACTGATACATGAACCGTAAATTATGTTAGCATAGTTAAAGTGTGATATAGTAGGAACCATGAAAAAGAAGTCCTCCACGTCATAGGTTTCTAACTCGATTCAAAACATACGTTTAAGATTATTTAAAAGCTTAACTAATGTATATGATAAAGACAGTAGTACGATTTGTACGTGTTTTAAATAAAGACATACGTGAACACGTTTATCTGGGAAAACGACAGAGAAGAGTATGTGCCGTGTTTTGAACTTGATATTTAACAGATAATCTTCGGTAAATTATGCCTTTTCTTTAAAATAAAATATCTTAGTTTTTTTGTAAATGGAATATACTTTTTAAAGTTTTAAACGCTTGACGGAAACTTCCGAATCGGAATATTTATTGTGTATTTATGAACTAGATGCTCCATTGACTTAATATTTCGAACTTGATTCGTACGAATACAAGTGATGACACAGAAGACTTCTTTCATGGTTTCGACTATAGAACTAGAAATTCAACAAGACATTTTTTTAAATCAAAGGTTAAGATATGACTCTTCGAATATAAAAGCTTAAGGGAAACGTAAGCATTTTGTAACATTTTGCTTACATGTTCAGTAAATTTAAAATTATGATCAAGTATTACTCATAAATTTTTGCCGCCTGTACCACAGGTAGCGGTTCGTTACTAATAGTGATGGATAAAGAGGTAGTAACATTTTGGTACAAAGCTTCATTACAAAAGACAATAAACATTTGAATTCCGGGCATTAATTCTAAGATTGTGTTTACCAGCTAGATTTCTAATAGTTTGCCAAATCCTGATTGATCAGATGATGTGGCTGCCGCAATTGATCGCTGGGAAAGCTATAATAATACAACTGATTATCATCAGCGTACGCTTGCACTTCACAATTGGAAACAGAATTCAGTAAATCTGCTGTATAAATAATGAATAAAAGGGGGCCAAGAACTGAGCCTTGCGGAACTCCTGATGATACGGGCATAACATCTTACAGGGTATCGCCAATTTTAATTTTTTGAGATCTATCTTCCAAGTAAGATTGCAATAACGCATTTGTAGACTCGGTGAATCCAAAATAACGTGGTTTAGCACATAGCAATTTATGATTAATCGTATCGAACGCTTTGGAAAAGTCGGTTAACACAAGCACTGTAATTAGGCATTTATCCCTTGACCTTAAAATATCACCAGTAACATTAACTAAAGATGTAACTGTGCTAAAGGTTTTTCAAAATCCATACCAGATTGTTATACAGATGCGAAGAAATTCTTGTACTGACGAGCAATTGCGGTTTTATAAGATTGTTTGAGGTAATACTATCATAATATGGGAGAATGGTATATACATACCCGGATTGTGAATCAGCTAAAACGTATATCCATAGTCCCCATTTAGTTGGCTCATTGGGATTATACGTTATGAAACTAATTTTGCCTTTTGATTTTACAATAGATTCGACGCATATATTTTGTCCTGGTATAAAATATTCTGCAAATTTTGAATTGGTTTACTCCAAAATATTACTAACTCGTTAAATCCTGGTTCTGGTCTCTCCTTTGCTGATCTACTGTTTTCAAATGTAGCATCCAGAATAATTGATTAAATCTTTTTCTAGTGAACACATTAGAAAAAAAGGTATTTTTGTATTATTACTAGTAGACCAATAATCCTGGATATTTGGCAAAACCATAGTACCTATATTCAAAATTCCACCGCGAACGGGCCAAAATTCCTCCTTGGTTGTGTCGCGCCATGAATACCATATAGAATTTTGAGTAAGAGTTTTAGTTCTCAATTTGTTGTTAGTGTAATTATTGGTTTATAACACAATTTCGTCCACCAACTCTTCTGTGAAATAGTTAAAAAAATTGTACAGGTTCTTCGATATTGAAACGTCTTAACAGACGTCTTCTTCCGCCGTATATTCAAACATATTAAATATTTGAAATCCTTCATTACCCTGAAAATTACGTAGAATGGCAATTTTAACATTATCTTCTTTCCCACTTGCCAACAAATAAAGTTCGAATTTTTGTTTCCATAGCTTCAAGCTATTAGCGATGTCACCTTTAGGGTGCATTTCTTCCGGTGCCTTTGGTCCGCTATGCTGCGCTTTTTATGCAAGTTTTGACGTTGTTTTTAACAAAGAAAACTTTCTTATGCTTGGTCATCATTCTGTTTTTGACTTAAACGCAGCTCTCACTTTTCTATTCTGTGCTAATCTAATAAGTTCTACATACCCTTCCTAACTTATAATTTGACTTATTTAGCTTGGTCTAGGTCTTCCACAACGTAACCGTAATTTTTTCACATGATTTAACTCTGTCACCATGTTACGTTTTATTAAAATATATATTTGACAGACATTAATAACAGCCGTTAT